>LOND01000863.1:50748-65947 GCA_014220965.1 Paragonimus kellicotti | reverse complement strand
GAAACGCAAATTAGCTGCCTCCTCTAAGTGCCATTGGGCAAAACTTTGATGTAAAACTAAAACGGATCCTATTGAAACGTCGTGTGTTATACCATACTCAAAACAATCAACTTCAAACATTAGTCAACAAAATAAATGCTCAACATTCCCGGTTTAATGCGTAAGCTTTTTGCGTACCGATGTAACATACGACTAGCTAGCCGGTCCGCTCATACTGTACGTGATCAGTTGGGTAATAAACGATAAGTCGATTTAACCGATAAACAAAGCAACAATTCAGCGAGCTCACTCAACGGCTTTTCCATAGCCCTGATAGCAAACATGTAGAAAATTAACTTTTTCTGTTAAAGCGATTTTGTTGAGAGAAAGTAAGGATGGAATATGGTCAATGTCAATCCTCAAACCGGTATGGCGTCAGTAGAACGCAGATTTACAAATTGGTTCTCAACAACAGACAAAACTACGATACTGTGTACGGGAATGGCTGTAACTTTGGAAACGCATGCAAACTGTCTAGATGAACTTTACCAGTTATAGCAATTTCATAATGGTTTGCGCGTGTTCAACTTGCAAATAAACCTGACGTTAGAACACGAAAACTGGTAGATGCAAGCATTTCGTATTGACTCATCAGTACCAAATTTACAATAACATGAAACGGTTTTTTATATCGAACAGTTAGGGGTGGGTGGAATACATAGTCGATTGATGGGTTAGGGAAGGTCACTAAGTCCAGGGTAGGGTCAAGCTCACGAACAATTGTTTCTGAACACACAGGGCCGGCTTCAGTCGATTGATTGCGACAGCCTCAGCAAACCGCAAGAATCTTGGATTGGGATGACGTAATAAGATTCTAACTATCTTTGGGGCGGAAAGAGGAGTAGTGAAGACGCAGAACTCAACATTGTGTGCAACAGAATGAACGCATAACACTAGAATCAAGAGCCATTTCATCTACGAATAATAAACTGCAGCATCTAGATTTTATACAGATGGACACACCGTAGTCAGTACTAGATTTTCTTATTTATGGAATGAGGGAACAACCCAGAAGAGAAATATACTTGGCATTTTACACAATTCAATGTGACCTCCTCTAATAACACTGTTCTGGCCGGAAACACGGAGTAGTATATTATCAAAGTTGCATAGTATGTCACTGTGATATGCATGGCATTATGTTACTGGGGGGTAGTAGTTGTCACTTCTCGTTATCTCATTCACGAAAACAAGTGGGTGAACGAGTGTGATAAAGCAGAAACAGACGATTGTAACATCGCAGGACAAACCATAAGTGTGCCAGAATCCAAAGAGCCTCAGTAGTAATTAATTTCAAGAGTAGGTTAGCTATAAACGTACAGCAATGCCACGTAGTAATCATAGGAACAGAGTGGATAATTTAGCACAAACCGGGAATAACAAGGCGTCAAAATTGGCGATGATCCCAGACGTTCAGAAGCACACGAAAACGGTCATAAACAAGTAGTTGTTTACAGTGGAATTCTTCCGTAAAAAAAACTCAGCAAAGTACGGCTGTCAACCGATGCCCGGACCATTTGCCACGTAAATTCAGCGTAAATGGACAAGGTAGTGCAGTTTCACACTCATTGTAATTTCTGTTCGTAATGTGCAACATTCTTATCAAACAGCCTTTAGCGATCACAACAATATCCTGCCGTGCCAGTAACACGGTTAGTGTAAATTCGCTTGCATAAAAGTTCGGTGAGCAAAACAAGACTGCTATCATGACAAGTCATTTGCCGTACACAGGATCGAAGGCGGATAATTTCGTCCATACACCTTAACAAATTGCAACAGACAACCAATAAACACATCTGACAGGACTGTGAATCACCGAAACCATACGGATATAAACAGTGTAAACGGCAATCAACCGGACTGGTGTACTGTGACTCGAGCTGCAATTCATCACAACAGAACTCAGGAGAATTCTGTAGAGAAAAAAGGGAACTAGGGAAAATGGAAGTTGTTAGAATTGGTGATGTTGTGGGTGTAAGCATACTAGTGAGTCTGGCATGTTGTTATGTCGAATCGCATTTCCAATCCTCGATCAGTCATCATGAAGTTCTCAACATGCAAGGCGGTACTTAACGAACTTGCTCAACGGAACGTCCAGGTGTACATGATTCGCTGATTCTCTCGTGGTCCTATTCAGTTATGGGCGGCAGCGGTGAATAACGTTCAGTGCGGTAAACGTTTATTTGGTGTACCGCTTAGGCAGACTTGCACTTTTATTGCTGAACCAATCGGTGGCGTTTTCCGGATGTGCGCTAGAAAACAGCCGCGTTGTTCAGATAATCAATCCGTTTGAGGGAAACAGTAAAAGTCTAGGTCAAGCGTCTGAACCGCAGAACAAGACGAAGAGCATACAAACACTACACACTTTCCCTATAGGCGACAACCAGGCAAATTTTTTATAAAAAGTTTAACAATACAATAGTAGTCAATAGAAGCTGCTATATATTCATCCAACAAAGCGACTCGGGAAGTTCACTTTTTTGTAATAAAAAGAAACAATGAGCTATCACATTCATGAACCAAAAGAAGCAAAGGTTCATGGATAAAAGGCAGAGATCCGAAGTAAAAATGAATTTGCGTGGCAGATCAATTTTAAGATGAATAATAGTTGGTAAAAAGAATGAGAATGGCGGAACCAGTAATATTCACCAAAAGTGGGCAGCTGAAAATGGACAGTATGTTAAAAGAAGCCACAATGAGACCGTACAATAAAGCGGGACACAGTGATGAAAACGTTTCACAAGATACAAGTGAAGCTAAGACACAGTTCGGCGGCCTCCGCTCAATAGTCAAGGAATGCGTGGTGAAAAGTGTGCACTGAATTGATCAGGCATGAGTCCAGAACCTGAAGAACCAAAACCGAATCTGGATATGAGAAAGGACTATAAAAGGGACGGTAAAAAGTCAAATCATTGTTTGGTATCCGAGGTGTCGTCGTAGCCAGCATTGTCTCCGTAACTCGGTGGCTTTTCAAGGCCAGGCATCGTGCGACTGGTGGATGCGTCGGTTGACGTGGTTTGGCTACGATACATAACCCCTGTACCATCTGATAAAAGATCATCGCGGATCCATAATCCAGTACTTCGGTGAAAAAGACTGGCAAAAAAGTCTCGAGTGATCACCATCGTGAGTAGAATGCAGTGGACCATCACTGCAAGAGCCATGGTACTGAATACGGTGGTCACGATGCGGTACACGTTGGAAAAATCGCTGTATCCGTTCGGGAACAGGGGGAATCCACCAATCCAAACAGTTGGATTCGAAGGACCGACTGCAGTCTTGTCAGATAGACCAAAGGTGTAACTCAGCAGCATGCCCACAGTGACCACAGCCAGGTAGGTGAAGTAGACGAGGATGACGTAGATCGCGTGACAGAAGAACAATGGAACGCCGGTTAAACACAAATCCAACAGGATCAGACAACCGGGGATGCTGTGCTTCAGCTGTTGCTCAAATGCTGTGGTGTACATAGAGAGAACCGTTAAAAATGTAACGCAACAGCAGCACACTTCATTGAAAATGATCAAATAAGACAAACAAAACTCTATGTGGGTTTTGGCTATTTTTAATAGTTCGCAGCCCACACATCACTCAACAGATCGTACGGTATAAGCATATAAGCCAGAAGTCTAACTAATTCTGTTTTAACTTGACCCGGTTTCATCTGTCAGGTAGAAACGACTTACTTTGCGGCTACAAGTTTTTCATCGTTTATCATTCTTGTAGACATACTTCATCTAGATAAGACAATCGGTTAGCTGCTTCATCTCGATACACGCAAACCATGTGGGGTTAGCTAAAGAGGAGGGGGTCCAATAGGATGGAACGCCACGCGACACTGATTTGAAACGAAGCTTCGTAAATGTAAATTCCTTTGAGACCGGATTACACACGCGAATAAATCACCAGGCACTGTCCGAAGTATCCCAAGCAAACTAACGACGAGTTAACGGATTCAGGAACCTAGTTTGGACTGATCAGGCTGAAACAGCAGTCGGACAAAGATTCGACCTTCGTATAGCTAGCTGATGTTCATATCCACCAGTCTACTTATTCTGTGGATAACACTTGTGACGGAATCGGTACAAATGATAACAATGGATTGGTTAGCATTGACCGTGTTTAGTCAATGTGATCGCCATCGTTTCTACCATTAGATAGCAAGTTGGTCAATCGAGTCCCTATCAGCGCAAGCGTTTCGTAAGGCGATTGGTCAGTGTTCGACTAGCACGGTAAATATCTATATGGTCGGCAGAACTACCACACTCATAATGTGGCTGTAAATTAAGCTCGCGAAAAAATCTCGCGGAACGGATGGGCAAGTTGGGATCTCGTTACCAATTCCACTTAACCGTAACAAGAAAATCGTGATTCAGGCTCGGAGTCGTTTAGCAACGTAAATCCGTACATTTTCACTTTGATAAACGAAAGTAGACGCTTACGCACAACTAGTTCAGCGGATGTCCCAAATGGCAAGATACGATCATGCACTAACATGAAAGGAAGCTAAAATACAAGTGAGAAGTGAACTACCTACAAGCACATTAATCTGTTTAGAACTGGCCAATCGAACTAAACGGACCTGAACATACAACCCAACCATGGCAGTTTTTTATGCTTCACTGATTTCTTAAGTGTGGATAGATGCTGGCAAAAATCAGTGACTAACTTGGCGATATCAGTCAGTCGCACGAGTGATCAATAGACAAGGTCGATACGTACTTCGTTTGCACATGACTGCTTTGCGGATAACAGGTGAACTGGAAAGACGCTGGTGAAAATTATCAACACAAGTGACGACTTATACAGCCATGACTGAATATTTCTATTCTGAATGTTAAAAAAATGTATAGGAAGAATTCTGACGGCCGTACACAGAAGAATACGGAGCGGATTACGATGTGGATCACAGTGAAAGGCTAACAAAAAGGGTGCAGAGACACTGGACAGTCTGCGAGCACGTGATCGATCGTACTCTACTGTCAACAGACGAATGCTACACCCACAGACTAGCGGATAAACGACAGTGTTGTTAGAAATGCAACTGACATGAAGACAAAAGCTTGCTTATATATATATATATATATATATATATATATATATATATATATATATATATATATATATATATATCAGCACAACTGACTGTATGGGACTTAGGTATTCGTAATACCTGAGCAACAACCAATGTTCAACCCTATAAAACGGAAGTCCGCAACATACTTTACCTGCTCAGACGACGCAAGGTCTCGGCCCTGAAGGTTTTCCTCCAGTTCTTTTCTAGGATGAGAATATTGTGCTCAGTCATCGTTTAATTCACCTTATCGACGGAATGCGGTAACAAAAATTCATTTCAGTACATGACAACTGCTACACTCTTTTGAAAAAGGAGAGCCGAGCGTCGACGAATAAGTCAGACTTTTATCTGGTCATCTTGATCTCTTGTAAACTTTCTCCGCTTTGAAAGGTCTAAATGAGAAGAAAGCAAGTTGGTTTAGGTTCTCGGCGTGTTTGTACTTATCAAACCTCCACTCTTCATCAAACACTAGAACTTCGACACCGCTACCGAAGACAAGTGTTGGTTGTTTTCTTAGACAATGGTGGGGCGTTCGAGTCCGTTGACAGAGCTGGTTTTAGATCCTAACTATATGCTCTAACAGTTATAGCGATTATTCTCTGATCTTATACTAATCATAACCTGTTTTTTCGAAAGTAAGTAAAGGTAAACACCGAAAGGTTCTTGTCCGACCAGTAAGCTACCGGTACTACTGACAGCGTATATCTGAATTGCCAATATCCGGCCGGAGATTACAAAAACCATGGAACTGACTGAAATACACCGTCCTCTTTAAATGTCACTAACCGGCGGTAAAATAAATGGGGCAAACGTCGGACGACCACCTTTTGGACTTATCAAATTAAATGTCTGGAGCTTCCATAAATTGTGACCACATTAATGTTTGCTGATCATGTACTGGCATTATTCCAAAAGCACACATTGGTAACCGAAATGTAAAAACGTGATGGTGGACACACAAACATCAAACAGAGGGCATCAAAACGAACAGGTCGATGTGCTCACAATGCGGATAAAACATGCATTTTCGGTTTTAGTTACCGAAATTCGTCAACCGAATTACGCTTCATAGACGAATGATTCGAATTAGACAACAAAAATGCAATGTAAAATCAGCAGGTGAGTGATCCACAAAGTAGGTGATTGGAGATTTCAGGAGAGACAGCGATTAGTCAAACTGTGATGTGAATATTTTCATTGTTTGGACGAGCTATCTATGAAGTATGTGTATTTAATGGGATGGGAAAGTAAAAACAGCAACAAAGCTGTTTTGTTGACAACACCCTATTTTACCTATACCTCGAATATTTGTTTGTAGGATGTAGGCACTTGACGTCAAATGCTAGAGTTTAGACGTAGTCGCGCATAAGGATGAAGTCCTATATTTAGCCAGGATCTGGATCTGCATTGCTCTTCAAGGTCGTATGGAAGTTAAGCGTCAGCGCGAACCAATGATGTACGGCTGTCTGATGACCAGTGATGATGATGATGATCTTGCAGACGCGAAACAACGATAACAAATTAGGGACGGCAGTGTCTCATGAGAACAAAAGAAAAACTAATCCAATCACACGGGAAGAAAATTAGTTTCAACTTGATCATAGGAGAAATGAAATGAGTAAGCAGGTGCATTAACAGGGCGATATCTCCTTGTCATCTAAAAAACTAAAACAGGCTGCAGTACGTTTGAAACCAGCGCCAATAGGAACTCACTTGATGCGAAGCCTCCGGAAACCCAGAAAATGACCATACAAACGTAAACGGCATTCGTGCTGCACGTGTAGATAAACCAAGCAAACTTGTACGGAATAAGAACTATGGAAAACAAAAACGATAAAAACCAGCTGAAATACTTAATAAAACGAAGGAACAAAATTCACGCGAAAGATAAGGTAAGTCATAAACGACTGCTACATCACCTGCTAATCCTGGACAAAAAATTGAAAGCAGATATGGCGAGGGGCCACAAATATATACGAAAAAATTGAGAGATATGAGTAGCTTGTTATGATGGACTTGGAATAACAGTTGAGAAACAAAAGATTTTTCACAGTGCTAATAAATACAGTTCTGCTCCGAACATTTCACCCAGAAGTAAAATGATGAGCGATTAATCCCATCGAATAGCCATGCCACTTCCAGTGCGTTGCAGCAAGTACTCGCTAGGAAGCACAAACAGTGCTCTACAAACTGACAACACTAAATTTTCGCGCATCATATAAATGAAACATACGGAGGTGCGATAACCTTGACACATTGTAACCTAAGTACGCAAAAGGCTATCAATAGCTGTTAGCGTTAATGAGAACTTTGAAGTGAACGACAATAAACTAGAACGCAACATAAAAGCTCAGACAAGCAACCTTGTTACAAATCGTATCTAACCATCGGTAAATCGGGTCCCGTGATCACCCAAATCTACTTGATTTGAGCGGTCAAGAATCTGGATCAATAAAATAAATGATGGCGAACAAACTGCGTCAAGTTGTGCAAGAAACGATTCGGTCAATAGTAACATTACATGCGCGATCAATACATAACCACATTACATGTAAATGTAAACGAAACTTATTATAAGGCATTAGGATAGAATTATTGGAGAAAAACAAGGTATTACAATAAGAACGCCACTGGTTATAACTACGTGCCACTGAAAAGATGCCCGTCAAAAAGTGAGCATAACACTGTCAATCCAGTAGGCTAGCAGAGACACGAAAGAAACACTTTTAAAACAAACCACCGAGCCCGCAATATATACCGATCAATTAACTGTCGTCACGTGGAGACTACCTTGTGTAACCATGGTTACAAATTGGTCAAGTCGCCACAGTCCCCATCATCATCCTCAGCTCACAGTAGTAATTATAAACACTACTGAGCTAACAAGGGTCCACAAAGCAGCAGAGCATAAAGTAAATGAACGAAGGGGGAAAAACGGTGGTCCATGAAAAAGGATTACAAACAAATGTGAGAAAAAAGATCGCAAATGACTGAGACAATAGCACATCCGACAGCGATTTTATACACAAAGGTGATTTGTCCCCATCCAGACAAGCGGAACCCCACAACCCTGCGCAGCCAGACAATCATGGCTTTCAAAAACTGTAACCACGTCATCACTTGACCACGTTGAGGCTTCTTCCATCAGCAATCATACTGAATAATGAGCAGAACGGTAGATTCTCCGTCGGCATCCAGGATACACGACCAAACCAGCAGAGACTGTGCATTTCCATTACACCGAATATCAGTCGCGAACTTTCACATCTCCAAATTACGTGTGGATAGACTGTCAAGTTGCACATGCAGTCAGCCCACTGCATGCTAATGAATCGGCTGGGATAGTGGTAGTTGAATACCCAGAGTATACATGCATCCCCAAAACGAATAGATGAATTCTTTGATCCAGTGAAACCAGAAATAACGGAAAACAAAACCCGGCTATTATCTGATTAAAATACCTTATCCATTCGCTTTAGCTTGTTGCTCGGACAAGTAAGCATCACGGCACTTATGCAGACTCTTCGTAAGTTTGCGTTTCGGTTTACGGCGGTCAGTGTCGTATCCGCAGTCACGGGGGATCAGTCGACGTTTGTTCATAAGTTCCGCTGAATCAGAACAAATACACTCTTGTTGTAACTACGGTAGTTCTTTGGAATATAGACCACTTCGCAAGAAGTACGTATAACTGCTGGGATTTCCGCCCAGCGCTCGTCTGGATCATTCAACGAATGTGACCCGGTCAGATTAAGCGTCAGTACTGTTCAACAGGCGTTTCATATGCAATCACCGCTCACTTTCTAAATGATTACTGTGTCCGCGGGAGAATAATCTCTGGACAAACGATAAAACGAGGCGGGCAAGTACAACGGCATGGACTGAATCAGAGTGGTTACTCAAAAATGAATGACAAGCTTTAATAGGGTGAAGCCACCAAAAGCCGACGACAACATCCTAACCGATTATGCTGGCCTTGACGTGGTGGAACAAGCTTACGTACCACGTCTATCCGGAGGGCTGCGTTGACTAGGACTTAAGTCCCTTCGATCACAATCATGTCAGATAGATCAATCGTCAGCAGTCAGGCGAAAAGTAGATAAACTCATAAGATTGTATGTCACACTACTGACGGTGCAGGAGTGTTGGGGCGCTGAAGTACGACCTCATGAGCGTATAGCAGAACTGAGTTTATAGTTGCGGTACTGCAGTCTTCCGAATAAGAATGAAGAGAGTGAGAAAAGGTACATCAATAAAAACCATTCCTATCTCCCAACGGTTGACCGTGACAAACGGCGAATTTCTCAGCACGGTCGCAAAACTATCGAAACCATTCGAAAGCTTGATGAAGTTTTGAACATATCCACTACCGGCAGCAGTGGTCGGAATCAGACATCGACGTCTTATTCACTGCACCTCGGGCCAAGCAGACCCCTCACTACCAAGTGAGTCAGATTCTCGAGTCACTGGCTCCGGGTGGGGTCTCCTAAGAAAACCCTGTATCCTGTTGTCTCGCAGGTCAGACTTTTGAGTCAGAGACTCGGGGTGGGGTCCCTCAAGTCAACCCCCTTCCGCGGCATAAACGACCGGGAAGTATCAGAAGTTACAGTTTCCCTGATAAACCGGTTCATTCGATTCCACTTTCCTCCTCCTCCGTTCCTAATTTCCTTCCCTTCAAGCCAAGACAACTGGTAAACATTGCTGCCTTTGTCTGCATTCCCAGAAAAGTTGGTCAGCAAGCTGCCCTGGTGAGCACTCTTGCGAGTTTGGAATTGGATGAGTGCTGTCTCCGAACAAGCCTTTACGATCCTAGCGTTGTTCTTTACCCTGAATCTGTGCCTGGATAATATTATGTATCAGCAGTTCCTTTTCAGGGGCTTTGGAGACGACAAAATCGAATGTCGCGATTAGGTGAAGGTGGGCATTGAGCTCAGCTGTGAAGCAGAGTAATCCCTGCCCAACTGGATCCCAGTGAACGGTCGCCTGTGTGCCGTCAGATTTAGCCCCTCGACCGGAATCAGGCAGTGCAAACTAGAAAGACGTAGGTTAGCTGTTATATCTGCGTATGCTCCCACAGACAATGGCTCAGATTCTGTTAAGAACACTTTCTACAATGCCATCTGGTTTACTGAAACACATTAAACATCCGGACACTGTTGTGCTTGTTGGTGATATAAACACACAACTTCACCTTTCTACTTCAGAGGAGAAGCGGCTAGATGGTATGTTTGGGGCCCCGGAGCGACGCGACGACAATATCGTTTGCCTGTTATGACTATGCGCATCTCGCGAACTTTGTATGTTGAGTTAGGCAATTCAGCACGGACGACGGCAACGAGTTAGGTGGAGGCCACCCTGTACAACTCAATGATAGACGCAAATTGTTCGCATTACCAATGGCTACTGGTGGCCCGAGCCGGCTCATTTGGCTATCAGTGATGGAGACTGTATTAGTTATGACATTCTCGAAGATAATCCATCGGGAAACGAGGTGGCTTTGGGGCGTAAACTACTGAAACGTACTAAGGCCTCACGCCCGGATCTTCTCTCTCCAGCTCCATTCAAAGAATGGCCGATTACAGACTGCTGTCTGAGATGACTACAATCCGTTCTACATGGAGAGTGGAGTGTCTCCTGATTTGCGCTCATCAACAAATCCAACATTTAAAAGATATGTGGCAGAACATCATATGATAATCATAGAGACATAAGCTCCTTCTCTATCGTACACAAGCTGCTCACAAGTATCACAACGCAGCGGCTTACAAAGCAGAAAGTAGAAGGATAGAGAAAGAATAGGCTAGTCACCGGTCAGGTCGGGAGTGTATTTATCTCATCTTCATCCTGTAATAGCCATCGACAATCCTATCACCAGTTAACAGTCGCGATATATTCGGGGTCAAATCCTTCTTTTATCTCGACTACGTTACATGCTCTCTAGGCCTCATTCCGTTGCGGAGGAGTCCCGGTGAAGTATATAAATTTTCTGCAGTATTTTCACCCTGAGTGCAAGGCGCGCATTCAAGGACGGCTGATTTGTTTTTTCCACTCCAAATGTTGCTTGACAAGGGTGTCCGATCTCCCCTCTTCCTTTTCCGTTATGACGATGGATGATAGTTAGAAAGGAATGCTCAGGACTTTGGGGAATCTTGGAGTGGGAATCCCGCCGAGTGGTAACCAGACTGATAGTAAGTATGCAGACCACGCTACTTCATTTGGTTCCTATTTGCCTAGTGCCCGGCTAATGGGGTGGGCTAGCTCAAGGCCACCGAGCGCGTCGCGAAGTTGCCGTCCATCTGGCGTGCTGTCCGCATGGCGTACGGGCATCTCTGTTCTGCGCACGTTATGCGTACGAATCACTTCAGTGGGTGCCGGATCTAACGGGTACGTAAGGTTTGTCGGGACACCTGGAACGGCTAGACCCCATTCGAAGGGCTACGAACCAATTTGGCCACCGGCCCCCGGCAAAAGGAAGCAAACGTCGTAACAGCTCTGTCGACCTTGGACCTTCTGGTTAGTGAATCCTCACACTACTGTACTACTTTTCTCGAAACTTCATGTAGGATGCACCCGGCATCTTGAATGGATGGATTTCACCTGAAGAGCGTATGAAACGAATCATTACTGGTCAACGGTGCCCAATGAGCCACAAACTCCGCGCTTTGCCCTATTGCCTGATGTGCTAGGTTTCTTTTAAATGCAAGGTTCCGGGTGGGAACCCTCAGACTAACTACATCCTCCGGCCTGGATAACCGATATGTACTATGCATCTACAATTATGAACCTACGAAAATGTGTTAATTGCGAGTTTTGTTTTATACTGCCATCGCAACTCGTTTGACCGAAACGTCAGCACCCGGCTTGGCTCCCAATTCACATTCTTCAGCAGGAAACCAATCAATTCAGCTTACTCTTTTTGTTAAATGATTCTAATCGATGACACCTAAACTCATTTCCGGACATATCAGAACATTGCCTCATCTGCTGTTCGCGACGGAAACCATAACTAGAATGGCAGGCTGACAAATATGAAGGTGATTTATTTGCCTGACGAATACAGACTCCTGCTCATTCACTAGAATGGCTTGCGACCTTCAAGGTTCGAACATTTATGTAGATAAGTCAACCAGCAGCTCTTATTTTGGAGACCCTCGCCACCGACATCCGTTGTCTTGCTGAAAAGCGGCCTCAGGAGCATAGCTCAGTGGTATAACTTCAATCTCTGTCAGCCGCTCCACCACGTAGTACAACGTGCGATGAAGCTCAAGCACTGCCCTAAGCGCATACGCAGAGAAGGCGCTGCTTGACTGGATTCCCGTCAACAGCCGTCTTTGCGCTGTCAGACTCGAAGGTACGGTTAGAGCATCGAGAGGCGCCCATCACAAACGCTGTCTGTTTGTTGTTGCGGCATATGCCCCCCCACAGACTGTAGTCCAGATGCAGTCAAATATGACTTTCTATCACCAGCTCACTGACTTTCAATACACCGCCCGGCGTACGGACATTGTTGTACTAGCTGGACCTGAACGTTCAAGTAGGCAGGCTAGCGTTGATGAAAGGTGGCATGCACTCTTACAGTATCCGTCGAACAGACAATGGTGAATATTTGTTACAGCTCTGTGCTGATAACGGTCTGTTTCTGGCAAGTACTAATTTTCGACGTTTTAGGCGTCCATGCGCGTCCATGGCGATCTCCACCGTCGAGTTGATCGTGGACACAGATTAATCACATGGCCGTCAGCCATAAATGGCTTGCTTGTTTCTTCCAAGATCGCAAGTCAATTCCGTGGGGATACCGATTTAGGCTGGAAGCGGCAGCCTGGTGGACAGCGCATGACTTCGGTTCGGAATATGAAGACACTCACAGTGAGGTTTACTTCAGTAGGACGCACCTAACTCCTTGGCAAACAAAACCCGGCTATTATCTGATTAAAATACCTTATCCATTCGCTTTAGCTTGTTGCTCGGACAAGTAAGCATCACGGCACTTATGCAGACTCTTCGTAAGTTTACGTTTCGGTTTACGGCGGTCAGTGTCGTATCCGCAGTCACGGGGGATCAGTCGACGTTTGTTCATAAGTTCCGCTGAATCAGAACAAATACACTCTTGTCGTAACTACGGTAGTTCTTTGGAATATAGACCACTTCGCAAGAAGTACGTATAACTGCTGGGATTTCCGCCCAGCGCTCGTCTGGATCATTCAACGAATGTGACCCGGTCAGATTAAGCGTCAGTACTGTTCAACAGGCGTTTCATATGCAATCACCGCTCACTTTCTAAATGATTACTGTGTCCGCGGGAGAATAATCTCTGGACAAACGATAAAACGAGGCGGGCAAGTACAACGGCATGGACTGAATCAGAGTGGTTACTCAAAAATGAATGACAAGCTTTAATAGGGTGAAGCCACCAAAAGCCGACGACAACATCCTAACCGATTATGCTGGCCTTGACGTGGTGGAACAAGCTTACGTACCACGTCTATCCGGAGGGCTGCGTTGACTAGGACTTAAGTCCCTTCGATCACAATCATGTCAGATAGATCAATCGTCAGCAGTCAGGCGAAAAGTAGATAAACTCATAAGATTGTATGTCACACTACTGACGGTGCAGGAGTGTTGGGGCGCTGAAGTACGACCTCATGAGCGTATAGCAGAACTGAGTTTATAGTTGCGGTACTGCAGTCTTCCGAATAAGAATGAAGAGAGTGAGAAAAGGTACATCAATCAAAAAACCATTCCTATCTCCCAACGGTTGATCGTGACAAACGGCGAATTTCTCAGCACGGTCGCAAAACTATCGAAACCATTCGAAAGCTTGATGAAGTTTTGAACATATCCACTACCGGCAGCAGTGGTCAGAATCAGACATCAATGTCTTATTCACTGCACCTCGGGCTAAGCAAGACCCCTCACTACCAAGTGAGTCAGACTCTTGAGTCACTGGCTCCGGGTGTCTCACAGGTCAGACTTTCGAGTCAAAGACTCGGAGTGCCTGACGAATACAGACTCCTGCTCATTCACTAGAATGGCTTGCGACCTTCAAGGTTCGAACATTTATGTAGATAAGTCAACCAGCAGCTCTTATTTTGGAGACCCTCGCCACCGACATCCGTTGTCTTGCTGAAAAGCGGCCTCAGGAGCATAGCTCAGTGGTATAACTTCAATCTCTGTCAGCCGCTCCACCACGTAGTACAACGTGCGATGAAGCTCAAGCACTGCCCTAAGCGCATACGCAGAGAAGGCGCTGCTTGACTGGATTCCGTCAACAGCCGTCTTTGCGCTGTCAGACTCGAAGGTACGGTTAGAGCATCGAGAGGCGCCCATCACAAACGCCGTTTGTTGTTGCGGCATATGCCCCCCTCCAGACCGTAGTCCAGATGCAGTCAAATATGACTTTCTATCACCAGCTCACTGACTTTCAATACACCGCCCGGCGTACGGACATTGTTGTACTAGCTGGACCTGAACGTTCAAGTAGGCAGGCTAGCGTTGATGAAAGGTGGCATGCACTCTTACAGTATCCGTCGAACAGACAATGGTGAATATTTGTTACAGCCTTGTGCTGATCACGGTCTCTTTCTGGCAAGTACTAATTTTCGACGTTTTAGGCGTCCATGCGCGTCCATGGCGATCTCCACCGTCGAGTTGATCGTGGACACAGATTAATCACATGGCCGTCAGCCATAAATGGCTTGCTTGTTTCTTCCAAGATCGCAAGTCAATTCCGTGGGGATACCGATCATGCACTGTTACGTGCCAAGTTCGTTCCGCGTTTTGGTGGGAGCCACTTCGCCATCAACCACAAACAGACATATTTTTATGACGAGTGTGATCAATAAAAACTAGAAGTGGCTATCGCGCAAACATGTGACACATGAACCTCAAACACATAGCACGGAGCGCAACGATATCTAAAACCTCAAAAGAACACAGACCCTGACACTGTCGAGAATATATTTATCCTCAAACTAAAGGTAATATCGCAGACTAGATTTTGGTTGGCCTTGAAGAATTCCATTCTAATTGACGTGGTGAAAGTGAAATAGGTCAATCAAAGACAAATGAGAAAACTGTGCCAAAACT
>LOND01000863.1:30041-41787 GCA_014220965.1 Paragonimus kellicotti | reverse complement strand
CACTGAGTTGCTTTTGCCAACCTGCGTCATCTGTGGCGTCGAAAAGACGTTCGATTATCGCTGAAAGGAAGAGTATATAATGCTTGGGTGCCGTCTGTTTTGCACTACGGTTCAGGAAACGACGTGTTCGCGACGAAGATGTCAACAGACTTGCCGAGTTTGACATCGTCGTCTCCGCCAATCAATCCACGCAAAGTAGACTGATCGCGTGAGCGATATGACCATTCGCTGGCGCTTTTTCCGGAATGCTCGGGATGTGCGATCAATTGGCCAGCTAGTCACGTTGCGCAATACGCGATTCTTGCCATACCGCGCACTATATACTGAGACCATAGTGGTCAAGTAGCAACTTGGCCACGAATTATGAAGGCCCTGACTGTTCCGTTGAGCAAAGTGGATAAGTGTCGCCTGCCTGGCTGAGGTCCTCTTAATCACTGAAATTGCTGATTAGAAACCCTATCCGAGATGGCGGTGTGCCGTAGATAATGGATTCATATCGTATCATTCCTAGCTCCTCGGCTTAGTCGTCTGCCATTATTTTTTTTAACCGTGTTCAGTAGCGTTTTCCTCTAGGTCGCCTCAGGCTTTTGTTGAGATGACTGGCGGTCCGAGCCACGGCACACTCTGGTTAGTTTCACGGCTGTTGTGGTGGTGATGAGACGACACGAATAAGCGTGAGCCAGTGACCCAGTGAAACATGCAGGTGTCGGTACGTTGCCGTTTCGTTCTTACTTTTGCTGGGCAACGACCTCACCGATTTCAATGGCTAGTTGTTGAGAAACTGGTCTGGCCGTCGACACAACATAAGTATCAAACCAGCTTAGAAAGCTGTCTTAGCAGTTCTTACCCTGAAGATCCTAATAGCTGCTGCATCCAAATCTCAGGTCATTCAGGAAGCAGATACTGTAGCATGCGGCACGGCGGTTCGTGAGTTGAACAAACATCGGGTTTCAGAGAAAGTCCTGGGGTTGTTAGAAGCTGAACGGAACATTCCATCCTGGCAGTTCACATAACAAGTTTAAGAAAGATATCCGCAGGAAACTGAAACGTAGTTTAAGGACTGATCATGTGGCTTGGTTAATGAAGAAAGTTAAGGAAATGAAAACCGCTTTTGTTTCAGGGAACACCAGTAGACTCTTTAACTTATCTAAGCTACTTATCCCGGGCAACCGTCTGTCAGTGGAGCTACCAGCAATACATATGGCACACTCGTCTATAATAAGTCCAGAAGGTTAGAGCGTTGGGCGGAACACTTTGAGGGTCAATTTAGTTGGCCTCCTGCTTCTATTGTGTTGCCACCACAAACTTGTGATGTAGCACCCTGGTCGGTAGATTTAGCTCCACCCACTGAGGCTGAGGTCTGTAATTGTATTTTGGTTCATAAACGCGATAGGGTTGCCGGTCCAGATGACCTCGTGCCGGCACTTTTCAAAGAAGGTGTAGGACGGCGTTAGTAAGAGGAAGTAGCTTGACCCCAGTTATTACTATGATTCCGGCACCCATTATACTTCGTCGACTCACTGCAGCGAGGGAGACAAACATTAGGGAAGAACAGACAAGATTTCGTCCTGGGCGAGAATGTATTGATCAAATTTTTACTCTTCGCCAAATGTGTACCACCAGCCAACGATTGCAGTATTTCACGACTATAAAGGTGCGTTCGATTCGGTGGATCAATCTACACTTTTAGAGTCGCTTAAACGCAGGGTGTACCGACCAAGTATGTGAACATACTGTTGGCGCTTTATTCCCGTACTTCAGTTCGGATTAAGGTTTACGACTGTTTCAGCACCATGATCGGCGTATGTCAAAGGTGTTCATTTTCACCATTTGTTTAATTTCGTCATAGACGATACAATCGAGGGTTGTCTAGGCATCTATGAGATACCGGCGTGGACCTCCTACCTGGTGAAAGACTGATTTATCTTGATTATGCTGACGACAAGGTGTTGCTGTTGACAACTTTCAAGCAGCACAAACAACACTAGAGGCTATTTTGCGTTCTGCTAAGTACTCCGCAATGAGTTTTGCAGCCTCAAAGTGCAGGGTGCTTCTGCAAGACTGTTGTGATTGTGTAGATCTAATGTTAGGTAATGAAGTCACGGAGGTTGTTGACCGATTTGTATACTTGTGAAGCTGCATCAGCGGCGGTGGCAGAGGTGTAAGGAATAGAAGCGCGTTCCTCTAAGGTTAGGGTAGTATTCGCCAATCTGGAGCACCTTTGGAGACAGAGAGGAAACTACTTCTGGATTAATGGTAGTTTATATAAGGTAACGGTGGAGGCTGTGTTACTTTACGATTGTGAAACCTGGCCGTCGGATAGGAGATGTTGAAACAGTCCGCATGTATTTGCACAATGATATCTGCATCGGAATCGCTCGGCGTCGGGTGCACCTAGAACGGTAGTCAACGTATCAAACTGACAGCATGCGCGCTGTATACTCGCTACTGATAACTTTCGAGCGACTTCACGGCCGCTGCTACCAGTCTGGCTGGAAGAGACGCAGTCCTGAGCACAGCGATCGCGTTGGTAGACTGGGTCCCCATTAACAGCCCTCGCTGCCGTTTGTTCTGACAATTGTCACCAGAGTAATAAGTATGCACGAATGCAAGAAGAAAGGTGGAATAGGAAGCGCATCATGAAAAAGAAGGATCAACAGCCTTGTGCTTATAGGCTCGTCATTGACTGCGACACTGCCGCATGCTACCATGTCAGAGTGTTTTCAATCAGCGGCGGGGTTGGTTGCGAACTCCTCAAACAGGTAAACGGTCCCTACTGAGCTTATCCAGCGGGACAGTCGAGTCTTTCATGTCTCATGACCACGTCATCGCCAGATTGCTCTGCGGTTGCTTCCAACAGTCAGCAACCACATTAACCATTACTCAGATTTGGTGTCAGACAGAGTGCATAGCTCTTAGTTATAAGTGGTGTGACTCTATCCATGGCTGTTGTTTTTGCAAACGGTTGGTCCCAGTGACCACCAGCGAAGTGGTGGACAGCTGTTTCGACCTAGTTGGGTCTCATCAGACCAACCGTTTGCAAAACCCTCTCTCAACCCATTCTGGGACTGTGGTCGATGCTTGCTCGTTTGCAGGCCAACCACAAAACGGCTGATCGATTTCAGCCTATGAGCAGAAGGAAGCGCAACGGCTAAGGAAACTGTTGTTTTTACTTGAGCACACACTTGGATTCACACTGTCTGTAGGTACATTGTCGTTTTGTTTGCACGTCCGCTAAGCTCAGCGGCTAGCTGTTGAAAATTTTTATCAGCAACCTTGTTGACTGTTTCGTTTTGTGAAACTCAGTTGTTTTTGTTTGTTTATTTTCCTTTTTCCTCCGCTATAAATTTGTACTTATCTATTAGTCTGCAACTTCGTAGACCATTACCAGTACCAACGGCAGCCCGAACCGTTGTACTCACGGGTACGGCTCAAAACCGGAAATAATAGTGGATATGCAAGCCAGTGATAAGGCGTAAGTGCCATACTGACATAGAATGCAGGCGTAACAAGTCTAACTCCGAATATACCAAGCGCTGCTGGACCTAAATCTCACAAGCCATTCGTGAGGCAGGTATTACTGTATGCGACACGATTGTTCGTGGGTCAAACACACTTTGGACATCACAGGAGCCCCTGAATTGTTAGGTGTCAGCCGGAACATTTCCCATAACAGTTTATATGACAAGGTTAGGAGGGATGTCCGCAGGAAGCTCAGGCGTAGCCACATTGTCGACCGTGAGGCATAGCTAACGAAGAAAGTAAATGAAATAGAAGCCGCTTTTGCCGAGGAAACACTAGCGGATTCGTCTTGCTTATAGGAACCATCGGCCCCGGGCGTCTATCTGTCAGTAAAGCTGTCAGCAAAGCAGACTTCATACTGAGAGATGATGATGGTACACTCACCCATAATGAGTCTAGAGGGAAGTACGCTGAATGGCAGTTTGACTGGTGTCTTGCTTCTATCATGTTAAAGCCGCAAACTTACAATGTGGTGCTCTGACCGGCAGACTTAGAACCACCTACCAAAACTAACGTCCAACATTGCATTTAGGCTCTCAAAACTCAATAGAGCTGTTGGCCCAGGTGACCTTACGTTGACATTTCTCAAAGAAGTCTGTGAGGCTTTAGTGAATTTATTGGCTCAGTCGTCCCAGCTAGTGTTCGTTTGTTCACAACAGTCTTGAAACTGACGATAGGGTACAGTGGTTGATCGGTACTCACCGCTACAGTGACATGAAATATCCTAGAGGAAGAAATGTCAAATATTCGATAAAAGCGAATAAAACAAAGCTCGACAGAAATGTTGTGGGTACAGACGCTTCTGAATGCGTCACGTTGCCAACTGAGTGAGAGGTTACTAACCATCGGTCTCGAGGTCCTCAACCAAGCAGGTCTTTCGTGCATCGTGACCACGTCGTTGCTTGACCACCCAGTGATTCTACCAAACTGTTGTCCCCAGTGTGTGATGCCCTGTGGTGTACACACTTAACTAATACACACAGTATGTGATCCATCCATCACAGGTGGTGTAACGTACTTAGTTGACCAATTAGTCGCATATCCCCTAACGTTCCGGAATAGGCACTGACAAGCAGTCGCGTTGCTCACGCCTTCATCCCACTTGATGTGGCCCCTCTTGCGAAAACCATAGAGGGATGACCTTGACCCAAGGGATAGCTATTATTCTGATGTGCATTTTATCTTCGTCAGCTTACTATACCTTGGGAAGCAGACATTGAGGAAGAACAGACAGGGTTTCGTGTTGAACGAGAATGTGTTAATCATACTTCCATTCTTCGTCAACTGAGGGAGCGGCATCATACTTGCCGCCACTAGTTGCCGTTTTCCCCCACTGTAATGGTGCGTCGGACTTGACCGGTTGATCTGCACTTTTAAAGTGACTTAAGTGCAAAGGCGTACAGGCAAGTATGCAAACATACTCTACGCTTAGATTAGAGTGTGCGAAGGACTGCCCGACATGTTCAGCATCAAGAATGGTGTGCATTAAGGCTGTTCGATTACATCATTTTCGTTCGAGTTTGTCACAGTCGACATGATGGACGTGTTCATGGCATTCAGAAAAGCTACTTGCCTGTTAGACGGCTGATTGCCTTTAACGATGCTGGCGACCATGTGTTACCGTCTGACAACTTTCAGGCAACAGGCACTGCTAGTCCTTAGTTCACGTTCTACCAAATGGCAGGCAGAAGAAATGGGGGGGGGGGGGTAAAACAGTAGGAGAAAGTCGTATTGGGTTAGTAATGTCACTGTCGGGAGAGCGATAACTTCTGATACTTCCCGGTCGTTTATGCCGCGGAAGGGGGTTGACTTGAGGGACCCCACCCCGAGTCTCTGACTCAAAAGTCTGACCTGCGAGACAACAGGATACAGGGTTTTCTTGAGGACCCTACCCGGAGCCAATGACTCAAAAGTCTGACTCACTTGGACAGTGAGGGGCTTGCCTAGCCCGAGGGCGCAGTGAATAAGACATTGATGTCTGATTCTGAGCACTGCTGCGCGCAGTGGATGTACTCAAAGCTACATCGGGCTTTTGGGTGATAGATGTTTTTCGACCGTATTGGATAATACGCCGGCGGTCACGGTCAACCGTTGGGCGATCGGAGTGTTCTTTGTTTGAGGGTACCTTTTCTAACCCCCTTCTTCCTGATACGGAAGACAGCAGTGCCGCAACTATAAAAATAGTTCTGCTGTATGCCCATAGGATCGTGCCTCACTACCTAAGCACTCCTACGCGGTCAGTAGTGCGACATACAATCCTATGAGTGTAACTGCTTTTCGTCTGGCTGCTCCCCTTTGGCCTGTCTGACAGGGTTGAACCTGGAAGGACCGGAGTCCTAGTCAGCATAGCCCGCCGGATCAAAACAGCACACAAGCCCGACCACCTCGTCAAGGTAGCAGTATAGGTGAAGTGTCTGATTGCGATGCGCACATCAGGCCCTCGAATTTGTTATGACCAGCGTGGCTCATCTAGGGATCCCGGTTGCAACCGCGTTTCCCCATTGGTCTGCTCTGTACGCATGATTCTGTGTACGTCTGCTCCATGGAGGCTTGATACGAATTCATTGCCCCTTTTCCCAGCCGTGTAACTAATTTGCATGCAACGAGTGATTTGCTCTTTGTTTCATGAACGCTCTCCATTACTTCAAGCTTCAAGGTCGTTTGACATGGACCTCTTCGAGCGTTGTTTAAGACACTCGAAGGTTCTATGCATTTTTCGCTTGGCGTGCTTTGGAGTGCCGCTAAGTGGAGTGGAGCCCACCTCGCGCTTCTTCTCTTTCTTTTCTTGGTTACTGCTGTTGTTCCCAGACTAGGCTAGAGACTAACTACTTACCGCATTTCCGAATATTGATGAAAATACGCGGTTTGGGTTTGTTCCAAGCCGAACGCGTTCTTTTGGTTTCGATACCCGTTGGGAATACGTTTCGAGTGTTCTTCAGAAGAGGTGTTTTAAATTGTTAGTGGACGAGGGTCGGGCGCACACCCACTTGTTCACTATGGATGAAACCGGATGTTCTTCAGCCGTATTGGACAATAAGCTGGTTGTCATGGTCACCGATGAGCGATCGGAGCACGCTTTTTGTTGAGGGCACCCTCTCTAGGTCTCTTCTTAATGAATCGAAAAACAGCAGTGCCGCAAATACAAGAATACCTCTTCTGTATACTCATAGCATCGGGCTACACTACTTAATTCAGAGATTGATACAGGGGTTCAAGGTAGATGATGGAGTGCTTATATCGTGGTATCCTCAACCACTTCTTATCAAACAATCTTTTTTCTTCTACACAGCATGGCTTCCTTCCTAACCGGTCATGCATAACAAATATGCTTATTTTCATGGATAGTCTGACGGAGGCCAAAGACAATGGCCTCATCTCAGATGCTATCTTCTTTGACTTTGCCAAGGCTTTCGACCGTGTCCCACACGGCCCTCTGAAACAAAACTGGATGCCTATGGTATTCTAGGAGAGGCTCTTTGCTGGATTGCCTCTCTTCTCGATAACAGAACTTTTAGGGTTAAAACCGGATCAGATCCTTCGTCTCCTTCTTTCATTTATGTGGGAGCTCCGCAAGGGTAAGTGCTAGGTCCTCTGTTATTTCTGATCTACATCAACGACCTTCCGGAGAATATTTCCAGCAACGCCCTCCTATATGCCGATGACCTAAAAATTTGGAATGCCACTGATCCCAGTGCACTACAGATTGATCTTGACGCGATTAAGCGGTGGTCCAAGGTACCCGGATCCAGTTGGATTTTCTTGTTCAGTGTCAAGAGGGCAATCAACGAAAACAGGGTGTAGCACCGGTCTTGTGGATTACAGCGAATGGCAAGCACAGAGTGAGATTACTCGCATAAATATGTTTTAAGCAAATGAGAATCAAGCAATGCCTTAAAGCGATCTCTAGAGCGCTGCTAACGACCTCAGGAGGAAGGCTGTTCCAAAGGTTAATAACCCTGTAAGAAAAGAACTGCTGCCTAAGGAAGGTCCGAGGACGAAGCTTGAAAAGCTTCCTGTTGTGTCCTCGCCGGCCGTCATCATTCGCTATCATGAAGAACTGTTCAACGAGACCTACTCTAAAGAAGTGTGTGAGAATTAAATCACCGCGGAGTCGTCGAAATTCAAGTGGATATAGATCAAGAATTTCAAGTCGAGACTCGTACGCGACATTTCTTAGGCCCGTGACTAGTTTGGCAGCCGCACGCCGGACACGCTCAACAGTGAACGTCTTCTTTATGCCGGTATACACGACCTGATTGGCATACTCGAGGAGCGGTCTTATATAAACCCCGTAAGCGTTGAAACGCTCTCTTGTCTATGCGGGGGAAAGTGCGCTCAATCATTGTAATAGCGACAAATCCCTGTTTTACCGCCATTTTGTGGTGTTACGCGGAAGATAAGTTAGACGAAAACCAGATCTTTCTCCAGATCGATTTTCATGATATCTACTGTGCCGAATGCACTATGAATCACGAGGACATTGCCAGAATCTCCACCGAGTGACATGTGTGCGACATTTATTGTCATTCAGTGGGAGACTCCAATCGTCTGACCAGCGCTTAATCGCGTCAAGATCAATCTGTAATGCACTGGGATCAGTGGCATTCCAATTTTTAGGTCATCGGCATATAGGAGGGCGTTGCTGGAAATATTCCCGGAAGGTCGTTGATGTAGATCAGAAATAACAGAGGACCTAGCACTGACCCTTGAGGAACTCCCACAGAAATGAAAGAGGGAGATGAGAGATCTGATCCGGTTTTAACTCTAAAAGTTCTATTATCGAGAAAAGAGGCAATCCAGCGAAGAACCTCTCCTTGAATACCATAGGCTTCCAGTTTGTTGTTTCAGAGGGCCGTGTGGGACACGGTCGAAAGCCTTGGCAAAGTCAAAGAAGATAGCATCTGAGATGAGGCCATTGTCTTTGGCCTCCGTCAGACTATCCATGAAAATAAGCATATTTGTTATGCATGACCGGTTAGGAAGGAAGCCATGCTGGGTAGAAGAAAAAAGATTGTTTGATAAGAAGTGGTTGAGGATGGCACGCTTTAATAAGCGCTCCATTATCTTGCATGGAATGCTAGCAAGGCTGATTGGCCGATAGTTGACCGGAAAGTTCCGGTCGCCGGCTTTAAATATGGATGACCTTAGTCTCTTTCCATGCATTAGGGAGAATGCTAGTCTGGAGTATCTGTTGAAACAGCTTATAAAAGGGTACTGTCAGACTAGAAGCTTCTTTGAGAATTTGGGATGGATCTTGTCAGGACCCATTGCACTGTATGAATTAACCTTGAATAAAGGTCTTCAACATCTAGCACAGAAAACTCAGCGGTAACCAGTGGTTGCCGGAAATTCTGCAGCGGTAGGACGGGGTGCCAATCCGGCGGTGCGACGTTGTAGACTGCCGAGTAGTATTCCCTGAATAACTCGGCCACAACTAGTGGGTCAGATGAGGTTTCCCCGTCGGACATTCGCAAAGAAAGAGCCGAGGGTTTATTCTTTCTTAGTCGTCGCATATGTTTAAATAAAGTTTTTGTTCTCGCGGGCTCTGAGGAGGACCTTTTCTTGTACGAGTTTGGTGTGTTCACGGATTTCCCGCCTACACCTATTTCGAACAATGTGGAACGCACCTAGGTCCTCCGAGCTTCCCGTAAGCTTATGCTTCGCGAATAAATGGGAACGGTCATCGAGGAGACGACGTATTCTGCGCGGAAGGAATGACCAAAAAGAAAAAATGCAGTCTTTGTTATACAAATAAGTCGCCTGCATTTTGAAGTACGTTTTGAAACGCACGACAGTTCTGATCCACGGAGTCATAATCAAGAAGTGAACCCAGGTAGCTTCTCAGCCGTTAAAATCAGCCTGATTGAAATTTCGAACTGTGGACTTTTTACTGGTTGTTGTAACCAGTAACAGATAAGATCAAAGGTGAGCAGAGAGTGGTCACTGTGACCAAGTGGTGGTTTGATCACTCTGTCTACCAGGTGGCTCTCATTAGTGATGACTAGGTCGAGCAGAGAGGGAATCTGACCAGGACGATGCCGCGTCGGGGCGTTGACATGCTGTGTCCACGCTCTCCGTCGTATCAACGTCGATAAGGAAGTCGAGAATCCGCTTTCACATACCTGGTGAGAAACTGATGCCCAGTTTATCTTGGGTGCATTAAAGTCACCCATAATAAGCAGATGAGTGTAGTGTTGTAGTCCTAGGAAGTTGTCTAGGTTTACAAGAAGAGTGTCGTCGTCGGAGACGTCGGATGAGGGAGAACGATAAATAACCCCCACTAGGAGTGAGTCGTGGCCACGTAACGCCAGTCGAAGCCACAGAGCGTCACATTTATCAGAAGAGTGAAATCCACCGATAACCGTGGGTGTTGGGAGACAGTGGTGAAGGAAAATCGCAGAACCCCCCATTCTCCCTCTGGCGGAGTCAGCTCGGTAAACTGAATACCCGGGGACACTCAGTTCACTGTCACTGATGTCACCTGTAAGCCAGGTCTTCGTGAAAGCAAACGTTGTTTAAGTGAGGCCAGTATTGCGACAAGCAACCTTATGGGTGTATATACTACTCGTTTTGGTCCGTGTGGCAAGGCTGCATCGGAAAGGACTGAAATCTCAGTCAGCATAGCCATACGGATCGATGGTGTGCACAGGCCTGTGTAGTGGAAAAGTGGGTATGCGCTAGACCCTCGTCCACTAACAATTTAAAACGCCTTTCCTGAAGAGCAATCGAAACGTAGTCCCAACAGGCATCGAACTAGAGAACGCAGTGAGGTTTAGAAACAAACCGTATATTTCCAGCAATGTTTGGAAATATAAGTAGTTAGCTCTAGCCTAGTCTGGGACCAACGGCAGCAACCAAGAGAAGAAAGTGGCACTGAGTTCATATCAGGCCTCCTATAGCAGGCGTACACAGAATCATGCGTACAGAACAAACAAGCGGGAAAACATGGTTGCAGCCGGGATCCTTAGAGAAGCCACACGACCGCTGGTCACTACACCTGACCGCCGCGTCAAGGTAGCGGGACAGATCTCTTTTTACGACCAGTGCTGGACCCCTACGCATTTCTTAAAAACGCCGTCCCACGGTGTCCTTACGTTGCATAAAGCTGATTCATGAATATCGTGAGTAACGGAAGTCACAATGTCCGAGGTGTCTGACAAGTAATTATACTACAAAGCAGAACAGACAGCAACCAAGTCCCAAGAATTAACAGGACGTTGACAATTTCGAAGTTACTGCAAGACGTATGTAAACAATGTTAGTCTAACGTCAAACAGTAAGAATTGTGGATCGGATCACAGCAAACGCCATTAAGACATGGAAACCGTGCGGACAATTAAATATAACGTCAAACTCACTCGCCAAACACAGAAATCCGATGGATGAGGGTATATAAGCCGAAATTTCTCGGAGGAAAACTCCGCGTTAACCTGAGAACATGACATCCTACCACATTTGACAGCTCGAAAACAAAAAACCAGCAGGGTCAGCGGAATCTACGACGGAGGTCCGGCGCGGATAAAGTCGATTGCCCCGATTTTCCTCAAAATCTCCCGTAAATTGCAATATGGCAGAGAGGGCAGCTGTTGAGGCATTACGGCATCCAATATCACACAATTTTGGACGCTCCATCTCAGTTTATACCCGGGGAAATGTTTCCGTCTATGAACGAGTTGAAAGTTAGGACACAATTTTACAATAAAGTAGGTTTGCGCCCTTAAGTCAGGCAATTAGAATCCAGCGCTTAATTTTTGGTTCAGTTTAGTCCAGTTTATTCTACTTGGGAGGTCCAAAAGTCCCACGTCGAAGGAAATATTGCTTCACTTCATTTTGATTCGTAGATTCTCTCTAGCAGCGTTATCTGTTTGCCAACACCTTAAGGGGTTCAATGGGTGGTGGACGACAGTAGAAAGCCACGGCGAAGAATCTACGTGCCAAAGGGATAGTTACACGTTGCAACTTTTCTTGATTGTATCAAATGGCTAAAATGGAAAATAAATAAATAAATACCCGTCTACTGTTACTAAGCTCCCGACTGTATAGCTAGACGAATATGCATAATTGAGTTTGGGCAATTCAACAGACGAACTCACTCACGTTGCTGTGCGCAGGAGAGTATGCTGTAGGTATGGACTGGGTATTACAGTAGCGATCCAGACGAATCTTGAACGCAGCCACTGTCGGGGCACTTACGATATGTTCTGGTAGAGGGTTCCAAGCTTTG
>LOND01000862.1:59691-82621 GCA_014220965.1 Paragonimus kellicotti | reverse complement strand
GAAATGAAATAACTTCACAGCGAGAGAGGCTATCTCAGTATTCCCCCACCTAGAATAATGCATGTATACTGGGTTAATATTCATTAATTTTTTCTAGCGAGCAGTGAAACCTGTTCACGGTTGCGAGGTACTCTAGTGAACTGTTGTCTTCCTCACTTCTCAAATGATTATGTAATCTCAATCTGTTTAAGTTAGATTACATAGTACTACCAGATACTTTTTGATTGATCAAGTACAGAAGCAGAAATGTTCAAGACCGGACAGCTGGGATGACGGAGCTGGTCTAAGTATCTGTGTACCACGTTCAACCGAATGTGATGGTTGCTAACATAATTAAAACATTACATTTCACCCCCTGTGTTCATTCCCTAGCATCACACTATACTGAACCGTCAGTTCGACAGAAAACCAGTGACAGAACAGTGTATTCGACACTGTAATTTCTTGACAAAAGCAAACATGTCACGATTTTTATACAGCAAGCATCGAATTGGTGGTCAAATCCCTGACCTAGAAAACTTTTATTTTGAAGTGAAGTTACATCAAGTCTAACTGTCCTTCCAGCAAGAATGTCCTCTCCTTAAGGATCATTGTAATTTATTAACCCGGAAATCAGACAAGCGAATAAAACTCAGAAGAGCAAATGTTGCATTTCTGAATTTGGTTACAACAGACAAAGACAATCAATCTTAATTGAAGCTGAATACAATTGCATTCAGTTCCGTTATCTCGAATGTAAACTTGATTTATTGTGTGCAAACATCTAAACCACAAGCCGTGTATACTGTTGTGCTCAGTACATAGTGCCTCATTCTTCGCCTTGTAATCCGTGACAAATGGTTGACATCGTTAAAGTTAAATTAATCGAAATCAGAAAGATTTTAAAAGCGTGTGTGTGTGTGCACGTTCAAGTTTTATTGGACAACTAGGAAGAGGGATCGAAATGGAAATCAGGCGAGTTTCATTTGCGAGCTTCCGGCTTTCAGTCAGTCAACCTGTCATCGGGATGATAGGTTGTTGACGCATTTCCCCCTAGTGGGGAGTGACTCGGCCAGCTTCGCCCAAGTGATAGTGATGATGCTTAGAATGAGGAGATTAACAGGAAATGGCCTGGCCAATTCCACTTTTTCTCTCCTTGTTACACTATAAAACACAGGAGTTTGTGTTGTTTCTGAAACCTATAAAAAATAAATGAGACGGTTTAAAAACTGGCGCGGTTAGATTCACAACTAGACTCGAACCCGCAATTACTTCAGCACACTGACATTTCTCATGTTGGTTACCCAGTTCATTATTTCTCTAAAAATCGTTGCTTATCATGTTTTCGGAGCAGCACTTGTATACTATGCGTGTTTGTGTCGATCAGTTTCGTCCAACGCAAATGAAATCTATCCTTCGTCACAGTCTCCAAGTTTATGTGGAAAGAACCTGTGGTTTATTGACGCATTCCAATTTCTGATCGGTCCAGACTAACTTCATTACGCGCATGTTCACACTTTTCTAGGACTTAGTCCTTTGAACTGATAAGGGGTCGTACGAGTGATACCAAAAATAGTACAACGCAAGCAGCTTGTCAAAATGTATAAGAGCAGTATAACATGTATAACAGCTGTGTCTTGAATCATTATGGTAAGTCTGGCACTATACAAAGTTTGTAGGCTAAATAAGTAAATGTATAACATAGTTTTGTAGGTGAACATATTTTCAAAAGGTGGTTTGATACATTTTCGCTACTTTTGAGAAAAGACGCTGTTAAGAGATTTGTTATTAATCTGTTATCTCAGGTTAGTCCTAGTTTTATCTCTTAAGGCGTATCAGCCGGTAAGAATCACTGGTAGATTGGGGCGTTAACAAATAAAATTGTTTAGTGATTCACGTCCTTATTGTAACCGGAAGCCATTGTCCCTCACCGGACAGACTGGCCTTCTTTCTTTCTCCAATTTGTTCCGGACTGCACTGATAAGATCGCATGCCCACACCCCAAGGCTGCTGATAAACGATTTAAACACAAGGGGTCATTTAGATCGTGATGCTGGTTCACACAGCAACTGACACTCACAGTGCGACCACCAAACCAAACACATGCCTGTTTTGACCTCTATCTCTCAGTTTCGTCAACTGAGGTGAAGTGGACACCTGCTGTGAGTGATTGCTTGGGATGCGAGATCCTCACGGTCATTGTCAAGACGGACACAATGAAATTTGTAGTTCTACACGGATAGAAAAGGAATGCGTAAATTCTTGCTCGAGAAGGTTACAAAGTCTGGTTCTCTCAGTCGAACAAACAGATGCGATTGGGTCGGAGAAGGATTTAATTTACGTTGTTCAATTACCAGAATGTGTGTGAACAGTTCATCTGGCGGTTAGCAACTTCCATTTTTTACTTCACGAACCCTTGAGTCGGGTGAAACCCCTAGCTTAAATCGACTTTAATCCCAGATATGTGTAACAACGTGTGCATGCATATATATATATATATATCGTTGAGGCCACTAGAGTTGCCAACGTGAATGTGAGCCCTATCACCCTTCGAAGGATGGATTGTAGGTGCAGCGAAAGGCTACCAACACTTGGACGGTCAGAAGGGGCTTGAACAGCGTTTAAAGTTGTCAGACATTATAACTTAAGGTAACTTCTGAGTTACTCCAGCTTGGTGGCGATACGCTTGTATAGTTATGCTTAGCTCAAGCAGTACATGTCTTTAACCATATACGCGGGTTTATAACAGATCGTCACATTGTAAGATATCCGCACCAAATTTAGTACGAATGAAGTCAAACAGTTTGGGCGTCGTGTTTAACATGTTATTGATAAATGGATTGAGAATAACACAACGTTGTTAATGATTTCGATTACAACACTCCTGAGGAAGGCCACCCGAGGTGGTTGAAACGTAGAGTATTACAACTTGCTCATAACGTTGTGTTATTCTCAATCCATTTATCAATAACATGTTAAACACGACGCCCAAACTGTTTGACTTCATTCGTACTAAATTTGGTGCGGATATCTTACAATGTGACGATCTGTTATAAACCCGCGTATATGGTTAAAGACATGTACTGCTTGAGCTAAGCATAACTATACAAGCGTATCGCCACCAAGCTGGAGTAACTCAGAAGTTACCTTAAGTTATAATGTCTGACAACTTTAAACGCTGTTCAAGCCCCTTCTGACCGTCCAAGTGTTGGTAGCCTTTCGCTGCACCTACAATCCATCCTTCGAAGGGTGATAGGGCTCACATTCACGTTGGCAACTCTAGTGGCCTCAACGATATATATATATATATATATATGCATGCACACGTTGTTACACATATCTGGGATTAAAGTCGATTTAAGCTAGGGGTTTCACCCGACTCAAGGGTTCGTGAAGTAAAAAATGGAAGTTGCTAACCGCCAGATGAACTGTTCACACACATTCTGGTAATTGAACAACGTAAATTAAATCCTTCTCCGACCCAATCGCATCTGTTTGTTCGACTGAGAGAACCAGACTTTGTAACCTTCTCGAGCAAGAATTTACGCATTCCTTTTCTATCCGTGTAGAACTACAAATTTCATTGTGTCCGTCTTGACAATGACCGTGAGGATCTCGCATCCCAAGCAATCACTCACAGCAGGTGTCCACTTCACCTCAGTTGACGAAACTGAGAGATAGAGGTCAAAACAGGCATGTGTTTGGTTTGGTGGTCGCACTGTGAGTGTCAGTTGCTGTGTGAACCAGCATCACGATCTAAATGACCCTTTGTGTTAGTCGTTTATAGCAGCCTTGGGGTGTGGGCATGCGATCTTATCAGTGCAGTCCGGAACAAATTGGAGAAAGAAAGAAGGCCAGTCTGTCCGGTGAGGGACAATGGCTTCCGGTTACAATAAGGACGTGAATCACTAAACAATTTTATTTGTTAACGCCCCAATCTACCAGTGATTCTTACCGGCTGATACGCCTTAAGAGATAAAACTAGGACTAACCTGAGATAACAGATTAATAACAAATCTCTTAACAGCGTCTTTTCTCAAAAGTAGCGAAAATGTATCAAACCACCTTTTGAAAATATGTTCACCTACAAAACTATGTTATACATTTACTTATTTAGCCTACAAACTTTGTATAGTGCCAGACTTACCATAATGATTCAAGACACAGCTGTTATACATGTTATACTGCTCTTATACACTTTGACAAGCTGCTTGCGTTGTACTATTTTTGGTATCACTCGTACGACCCCTTATCAGTTCAAAGGACTAAGTCCTAGAAAAGTGTGAACATGCGCGTAATGAAGTTAGTCTGGACCGATCAGAAATTGGAATGCGTCAATAAACCACAGGTTCTTTCCACATAAACTTGGAGACTGTGACGAAGGATAGATTTCATTTGCGTTGGACGAAACTGATCGACACAAACACGCATAGTATACAAATGCTGCTCCGAAAACATGATAAGCAACGATTTTTAGAGAAATAATGAACTGGGTAACCAACATGAGAAATGTCAGTGTGCTGAAGTAATTGCGGGTTCGAGTCTAGTTGTGAATCTAACCGCGCCAGTTTTTAAACCGTCTCATTTATTTTTTATAGGTTTCAGAAACAACACAAACTCCTGTGTTTTATAGTGTAACAAGGAGAGAAAAAGTGGAATTGGCCAGGCCATTTCCTGTTAATCTCCTCATTCTAAGCATCATCACTATCACTTGGGCGAAGCTGGCCGAGTCACTCCCCACTAGGGGGAAATGCGTCAACAACCTATCATCCCGATGACAGGTTGACTGACTGAAAGCCGGAAGCTCGCAAATGAAACTCGCCTGATTTCCATTTCGACCCTCTTCCTAGTTGTCCAATAAAACTTGAACGTGCACACACACACACGCTTTTAAAATCTTTCTGATTTCGATTAATTTAACTTTAACGATGTCAACCATTTGTCACGGATTACAAGGCGAAGAATGAGGCACTATGTACTGAGCACAACAGTATACACGGCTTGTGGTTTAGATGTTTGCATACGATAAATCAAGTTTACATTCGAGATAACGGAACTGAATGCAATTGTATTCAGCTTCAATTAAGATTGATTGTCTTTGTCTGTTGTAACCAAATTCAGAAATGCAACATTTGCTCTTCTGAGTTTTATTCGCTTGTCTGATTTCCGGGTTAATAAATTACAATGATCCTTAAGGAGAGGACATTCTTGCTGGAAGGACAGTTAGACTTGATGTAACTTCACTTCAAAATAAAAGTTTTCTAGGTCAGGGATTTGACCACCAATTCGATGCTGCTGTATAAAAATCGTGACATGTTTGCTTTTGTCAAGAAATTACAGTGTCGAATGCACTGTTCTGTCACTGGTTTTCTGTCGAACTGACGGTTCAGTATAGTGTGATGCTAGGGAATGAACACAGGGGGTGAAATGTAATGTTTTAATTATGTTAGCAACCATCACATTCGGTTGAACGTGGTACACAGATACTCAGACCAGCTCCGTCATCCCAGCTGTCCGGTCTTGAACATTTCTGTTCTGTACTTGATCAATCAAAAAGTATCTGGTAGTACTATGTAATCTAACTTAAACAGATTGAGATTACATAATCATTTGAGAAGTGAGGAAGACAACAGTTCACTAGAGTACCTTGTAGCCATGCACAGGTTTCACTGCTCGCTAGAAAAAATTAATGAATATTAACCCAGTATACATGCATTATTCTAGGTGGGGAAATACTGAGACAGCCTCTCTCGCTGTGAAGTTATTTCATTTCCAGAACACGAGAAGGTAGTCAAAAACCTCTAGGATGAATATGGCCTTAGCACACTGATCACTTGGTGAGCTAACACTAAAAGCCAAACAAAAACGGACACGCCCGCCTCTCACTAAGTATCACCCTTCTGAGTAAAGGATGATAAAACGTCTGCGCAAGCTAATAGAACGCTTGGTACTTGCGTTTATGAATGGATTAGTAACGCCATAGTACATCAATCGGTTTTGATCACGGATGCCATTTAGTGCAATGAAAGTAGCAGTGATAAGCAAACCGATCGTGCACAACAACTTATTTGGATAAATAAAGCAGTTATGGAGAACAGATTGCACAACAGGAGAAGTATGCATGCATCTTCCCAGGAGGTGCTCCTGGATAAATAAAAGCTCACAAGAAGCCTTGCTTAGGGACGGCGATGACTTCTAGTTTGTCCGTCATGCTATTTCACACCTTTCCCTGAAGCCATCGCGGTACTCCCTACAGGGTTTCTTATATCACGGTTCTACTCAGTACATGGGCATACTAAGGTGGTTTCGAACAGGCATATCTCCTTAGTGAAAAAAGGGGACATTACGACTGGTATCCACATTACAACTAAAGCTCCGGATGAGGCAGATATCACTGGCGTTTCTAATAAATCCAATTTGTTCGCTGCGGTCTTACTACCTACTTTTGGACTTTTTAGTGCTTTTCAGTGAAAGACTCCTGCACGAGTTTGTTTACTATTATGAGTTTACTTTTGTTGCTAACTAGGCAAATATTTCCGGAGATGCGTATTGTACATAATGAACCTCTAACGAATGACCTGTTCTTGACGTTACATTTACTGTAGATATAAAATGACAAAGTTGTTTGTATAGTGTAGATAGGAGTAACAAGGGGAATGTTAACTAGAAAACATAACTGATTTTACGTGATGGCAGTGGAGAATCGGATGATGAAAATAAGGTCGATAAATGTTTAAGAAAAAGTGCTTCTGTTCAGATATAGATAATTAATGTTATTCTCAAGCTGTACTCTCAGGCCTGGATGGGATGACCGTCCAAAATGCCATAAGTGGTTCCACTACAAGATATATTAAAGTATTTGATTTCAGTATCTAACACATTGATATTGCTATCCACTAGCTCTCCGACAAACATGTGAAAGCCATGTAACCGTTCTGAAGCAAAAAGAAAGTTGTGACACGGACCGCAACGTGTTCTACTCATGTGGACATTACACCGGCCACCCTGAACGTGACACACACGATGTCCGAATTGTTTCAGAGTTAGAAAGAAGTGCAATCACACGACACGAGCAGATGTCATCCTGGACGGTATGTGTGGCGGTATGTCCGGTCCAATCCGGTAGATCGATAATTCGGAGTGGTTGAGTTGCCTTGGAAGTTTCAGGTGGACAGACATTCAGTCCAACGAGTTCGTTTCTACCTCCACTGTTGCGAGAGGTGCAGTACTAAGCGCGACGGAAAAAATTCGGATCTTTGGCTTCATGAGAACACATTTAAAGATGAGAATGTGTTATCCGTAGCTTCTTCAGAGGCTCATCTTCTTTAGTCAGTTACATCAAGTCTAACTGTCCTTCCAGCAAGAATGTCCTCTCCTTAAGGATCATTGTAATTTATTAACCCGGAAATCAGACAAGCGAATAAAACTCAGAAGAGCAAATGTTGCATTTCTGAATTTGGTTACAACAGACAAAGACAATCAATCTTAATTGAAGCTGAATACAATTGCATTCAGTTCCGTTATCTCGAATGTAAACTTGATTTATTGTGTGCAAACATCTAAACCACAAGCCGTGTATACTGTCTGTGCTCAGTACATAGTGCCTCATTCTTCGCCTTGTAATCCGTGACAAATGGTTGACATCGTTAAAGTTAAATTAATCGAAATCAGAAAGATTTTAAAAGCGTGTGTGTGTGTGCACGTTCAAGTTTTATTGGACAACTAGGAAGAGGGTCGAAATGGAAATCAGGCGAGTTTCATTTGCGAGCTTCCGGCTTTCAGTCAGTCAACCTGTCATCGGGATGATAGGTTGTTGACGCATTCCTCCCTAGTGGGGAGTGACTCGGCCAGCTTCGCCCAAGTGATAGTGATGATGCTTAGAATGAGGAGATTAACAGGAAATGGCCTGGCCAATTCCAATTTTTCTCTCCTTGTTACACTATAAAACACAGGAGTTTGTGTTGTTTCTGAAACCTATAAAAAATAAATGAGACGGTTTAAAAACTGGCGCGGTTAGATTCACAACTAGACTCGAACCCGCAATTACTTCAGCACACTGACATTTCTCATGTTGGTTACCCAGTTCATTATTTCTCTAAAAATCGTTGCTTTTCATGTGTTCGGAGCAGCACTTGTATACTATGCGTGTTTGTGTCGATCAGTTTCGTCCAACGCAAATGAAATCTATCCTTCGTCACAGTCTCCAAGTTTATGTGGAAAGAACCTGTGGTTTATTGACGCATTCCAATTTCTGATCGGTCCAGACTAACTTCATTACGCGCATGTTCACACTTTTCTAGGACTTAGTCCTTTGAACTGATAAGGGGTCGTACGAGTGATACCAAAAATAGTACAACGCAAGCAGCTTGTCAAAATGTATAAGAGCAGTATAACATGTATAACAGCTGTGTCTTGAATCATTATGGTAAGTCTGGCACTATACAAAGTTTGTAGGCTAAATAAGTAAATGTATAACATAGTTTTGTAGGTGAACATATTTTCAAAAGGTGGTTTGATACATTTTCGCTACTTTTGAGAAAAGACGCTGTTAAGAGATTTGTTATTAATCTGTTATCTCAGGTTAGTCCTAGTTTTATCTCTTAAGGCGTATCAGCCGGTAAGAATCACTGGTAGATTGGGGCGTTAACAAATAAAATTGTTTAGTGATTCACGTCCTTATTGTAACCGGAAGCCATTGTCCCTCACCGGACAGACTGGCCTTCTTTCTTTCTCCAATTTGTTCCGGACTGCACTGATAAGATCGCATGCCCACACCCCAAGGCTGCTATAAACGATAACACAAAGGGGTCATTTAGATCGTGATGCTGGTTCACACAGCAACTGACACTCACAGTGCGACCACCAAACCAAACACATGCCTGTTTTGACCTCTATCTCTCAGTTTCGTCAACTGAGGTGAAGTGGACACCTGCTGTGAGTGATTGCTTGGGATGCGAGATCCTCACGGTCATTGTCAAGACGGACACAATGAAATTTGTAGTTCTACACGGATAGAAAAGGAATGCGTAAATTCTTGCTCGAGAAGGTTACAAAGTCTGGTTCTCTCAGTCGAACAAACAGATGCGATTGGGTCGGAGAAGGATTTAATTTACGTTGTTCAATTACCAGAATGTGTGTGAACAGTTCATCTGGCGGTTAGCAACTTCCATTTTTTACTTCACGAACCCTTGAGTCGGGTGAAACCCCTAGCTTAAATCGACTTTAATCCCAGATATGTGTAACAACGTGTGCATGCATATATATATATATATATCGTTGAGGCCACTAGAGTTGCCAACGTGAATGTGAGCCCTATCACCCTTCGAAGGATGGATTGTAGGTGCAGCGAAAGGCTACCAACACTTGGACGGTCAGAAGGGGCTTGAACAGCGTTTAAAGTTGTCAGACATTATAACTTAAGGTAACTTCTGAGTTACTCCAGCTTGGTGGCGATACGCTTGTATAGTTATGCTTAGCTCAAGCAGTACATGTCTTTAACCATATACGCGGGTTTATAACAGATCGTCACATTGTAAGATATCCGCACCAAATTTAGTACGAATGAAGTCAAACAGTTTGGGCGTCGTGTTTAACATGTTATTGATAAATGGATTGAGAATAACACAACGTTGTTAATGTGATTTCGATTACAACACTCCTGAGGAAGGCCACCCGAGGTGGTTGAAACGTAGAGTATTACAACTTGCTCATAACGTTGTGTTATTCTCAATCCATTTATCAAGATCGTCACATTGTTAACCAATAATTTTTGGTGAAAAAAATGATTGGCTTATTTGAGGTTGCAAACAGGACACTGGCATTGTGTTTGGAGGAGCTAATAAGGAAATGGACCGAAAGAAATTGGATGCTACTACTCTAATGCCATGTTTAGTTGGATTTTAATTTGCCCCTACAAACTTAATTTTGGCAATAAACCCTAGGTTCACCGACGTAACTGTAATATACCGAGGCTTGCCAATTTACTTGGAAATGTAATTAATATGTGACCGAGGCGTTGTAGGCAACACATTAAAAGCTGTTCACGGAACACCATTTTGGAACACTGCAAAAACTTTCAATTGACTAAAAACTAGTCAAAACCCACCATTAAGTAGGTACTATATTTCGTTCGTGTGTACTTAATGTTGACTTAAATGTACGTACTTGTGCATATTAAACTCCGCCTTGGTGTTGTACTCTGTCAGATGCACTGTCAGTCAAAGGGGTACCGAATAAACTGTTGGTTCCTTTTTTCTTTCGACACAAAAATAATGAATTTGGTGTAGAAATTTATCCCAAGCACACATGCATACCTGTATTGTTTTGCTGTTACTTGTTTTTAACCCAAAACTATCAGACTTTTATTCAACCGACTGTACACTGTTTAGACCAGTCCATCACACGTACTTCGCCAGTTTTGTAGTTTCGGAACAAGTCTGTCATTCTGCACTTTCAGCCTACATACGGGAAGCATTTAATAAATTAACTGTCAAATGTGTAACCTGCAGACATACACACACGTGTGTATGCCTGTTCTTACTGAAATCCAAGGACACTTTTACCAGTGACAACCGCTTGTCAGAATTTTGCACTGCATTTTTAGCTAAACTAAAAATACTAACTTGATGGCTGTTACAGACATATAAATTAAGTGAGGATGAAAAATTGTTACATTAATTGAGATTAATTCCAGAACAAAGAACTGCGAATAAAATTGCATTCAAAGGAAATCCATACAATTGATGGCCCACACATTGATATACAAGGCCATATACTATGTCAAAACATCAACAAAACAACGTAACAATATCAGTATATGTAGATGAATGCGTCAAGCTAACTAGAGTCTAGATGAAACTGCAAGTTTCCGTTATTCATGGTTGTTTGCGTTGTAGTATACGAAGAGATTTCGTAACCTAGTTGTACATCAATATAACTTGCCAGTAGTTACATCAGACTCAGTACTAACGCAGGATCTTGTTCTGGATAGTAGTTGGTCAGTGTGCCCTTGATATGACGTTACCCACTAAATTAGCAACGTGCTCTACTTCTTTGTTCATATGGTTTGTCACAACTCTCGTACATGTAAGCAAGTTGTGGACGACCTGGTAATTTACCTCAGCAGAAACAAGCGCTGATGGACTCCCGTAAGTTTCCCGTTCCCAAGCAGGTTAAACGGATGTAAGATATCCGCACCAAATTTAGTACGAATGAAGTCAAACAGTTTGGGCGTCGTGTTTAACATGTTATTGATAAATGGATTGAGAATAACACAACGTTATGAGCAAGTTGTAATACTCTACGTTTCAACCACCTCGGGTGGCCTTCCTCAGGAGTGTTGTAATCGAAATCACACTAACAAAGGAACAGAGGTCACGTGAGATTTGCCGTGGTTAGGTCAATCTGCGTTGCATCTGAATTGGTTGGTCGAATCGTTTGCCGAGTAGGTGGGGGTGAGATTGATGTAGATAAGATTCGTCTGTGTCTGGTGTTGTTTATCCATCCACGCCACACTGCAGACAGGGGTTTGCTATCATTGCGATTAACACAAGCGTGTTGTGTGTAAATGGTGAGAGCTTCAGCGCAGCAGCGCTCCGCATGGGAAGGTAGACCCTTATGAATCACTCATAACGTTGTGTTATTCTCAACCAATTTATCAATAACAGGTTAAACGGACTTCCTTGAATAACACTACGCATAATATGCACGTATCGCGCCGAGAAATGGTGAACAACGAGTCCAGTTTGTAAATAACATGATGTATTCAGAGGGGTCGTCTTGCTGTTTAAAGTATGAACAAAATTGCTGTGGACTCTTTTAATTAGGGATAAATCGTTGCTAAGTGATGACATTCCAATGCTTTGGGCTTCATGAAAACCCACAAAGCAGTAAAAATGAACCCTGTTATTTGTAACCGACACTTGTAGTACACATTTTCGACTTAAATCAATGGGGGAGAGACACTCAAACAACAACAAGAATTAAACACTCGTGTATACACATTATTGCATAAACAACGGAACAAAAAAAACATTTGTTGACATTATGTTTTCCCTGATACACTTCTACACGAAACACGAAACACATTTAACGTCCATGAATTTTTTTAAAACAACAAACTACTGCCTATATTCATCAGAAAAAACAGCCGGCTTGTAGGATTTCTTCTGATTACTAGTGAGGAATTTTACACAAGCACTTGACATTGCTTGTGTGTAATTACTAATTTTTCTTGTCGCAGTCACCATCAGGTCAGACAAGCTAATATCCTCACTTTGTCAACACCCCTATTTCCTGAGTATCAAGGAGATAAACTAGTCTAAGTAAAGTAAATATTAGTGAACTTTAGAAAGGGCCACAGGCTGTACAAGTACAAGTAACAGGAGAGTTAAGTCTAGCAAATGAGTTTCAAACCTTTTCCGGTGTAGTTAGCAACAGACGGTTGTAATGATGTTCATCACGGAAATTAATGTAGGATCTAATGTAAGGAGTGTTTGAAAAACAGACAACACGAATCACCCAGTCGTTCAACATCATGGTATATTAAACTATTACAGAGGAATACCAACGACGCAATGCATTAGTGTTGATCCCAGGAGCAATAGGTTTGAAAGATGACTGAAAATGAATTTTGAAGCCCTATGAAAGAACATAATCTTGATGTTCAAACGAAGTGAATGTTTATATGAGCCCGAAACAGCCTTACACATTGATAAGGCCTAGAGTTAATTATGTGCATACTCGCTTTTGGTTGATCTTCGTCTTCCAGGCATACAAGCCGGGTATTTTCAAAATTCTATTTCAGCATTGTCCCAGTAATCAGAAATGCAACGCGTTGTGGATAGGCTAAACTTTTGTGAAACCAAAGCACCAACTGTAATGAATCCACACGATTACTGGTTTACTGGGTACTTTACGATGCCATTAACGTCAACAAAGATGTGACCAACAATGTAAACTTTAGTGTGCAAGGTAAACGTTATTAAAGGGAACGAACCAGTGAGAAAGAGCACATGAATTCAGTACGAAAGCAATCTTTGCCATCAAGATAACCGTAAAGTCTCAGAACTTCTCTACACTAGCTGGATTTCATGGTAGTAACTGCAATTAAAAAACGACGTAATACTGCCCGCCATGAAGCATCTTAGATAATGTATGGACAATAGCATTCCAATAGTTGTTTTCAACTGCAGTAATGGTGTCGTTCAATAGAATTCATAGTTAACTATAACATTGCCAACGTATCACACTGAGGGCACAAAATTCAACTGCATACAATACAAAAGGTTATTTGCTCGCTGAAAACCTAACCCAGAAAAAAATCTGGGTATTATACTGAAGATCGATCATTCATTGAATTCTGGATAACGTTTTCCGTTTTTGCATTTATTCGGTTCTTCACTACACTGCTACGTTCTCCAAGAACTGTAGGAGGTTCGCGATGGGCCTTCAGATATCTCACCGTATAAATTGTCCTTCAGGAAACGCTATTTGTTTTCACGTATTGTTTGAAACGAATGGGCTGAATATCTTGGTAAAGGGCCTGTGTAAGTCATCGGATTGAATATGATATCTCACAAGCATTAATTTGATTTCAACTTCTAGGTTTGTTGTCTATAGTATACAACTATCTAGAATCAGTTTTATATAGCTACATGATGGGTTATATATTTGGACGATATCAACAATTTTCACGGCTTGTTTTGATATACACACAATGAAAAATGATTATGAAACTCTGGTGTCATCAATAAGACGTCATAGACGTGATCTTTCAGTGAATCAGAACCAGTATCTCCATCAATCTTCAGACCCTCTTTCACAATAAAAGTTCCTTTTGAAATAATACAGGCAGCGAATTTATAATTATTAAAAAGTTTTAATATGTCCGTTGCTACCAACATCGTTACATTTGAATGTAGGACAATGACAAGTTTATCTTGAAAGTTGTCTTCTACAGCAGCAACATAGGATAAATAGTTGATCACGGTCCTCGCGAACCCGTTGGATTGTTTATACACTTGGATTCACCGGAAAGTAGACGATGATTCACTTTGACAGCGTGTGGTTTGACAGGCAGAACAGATACCTCTATAAAAGTTACACGATTCACACCTTGATATTGTTAACTGGTATATCAAACATCCTAAAACATGGAAATTAAAACAGGCAAATGTCCGCTGTGAAGTAGTGAACAATTAGTACTAACAGTACACCAGGCAGCAACTTGAATTTTTATCGATCGCCGAGATCGTAAGGGACAAAATGTGTCTGAATGAGAAAGGCGAACTCGTGACCATTTAGGTTAGGTTACCCCTGTGAAAGACGGGTTGTAACGCGTCCGGCAACTTCGAAGATTACAAGCTAATCCTGTCTTAAAACAAGTTGTTTGTGCTCCGATATCTATTGCATTCACGGTGTTTATACATCCGATGAATGGTTGTTGGTTGACCTTATCTCTGAAAGTAGGAGACCAGTTTTATGTAACACTGATTTCATTCGACAAAGAGCAGCCTGGCTAACAAGCGCGAAGTAGGAAACACAGACTTTTGCCCCCTGGAGATGTATCTAGCACAATTAACTGCATCTCTCCTATACATTACCTCAATAAAACATTAGAATTCCCGCGTTTGACACTAACTACCATCTCCGCTGTTCTACAGTACGCCGATCCCTGATTACCTAATTGTAATCAGGTAGACAGTTATTGTTGTCAAATGTCTCACTCTGCATTCTTCATTCAGTTTGCTTCTTTTTTAGTCCATCCAGCTAGTCACAGTTCTGTTATCTGTTACGAAACGCAGCCAATCTAGGTGATGCCTTCTTTGTTTTCTTAAAACCTACCCGGTATGATGAATAATTTGATTATTGCCATCAAACCAACAAAAAAGAAACACCTCAATCAATCACTAGAGGTCATAACTGTATCTTAATATAATATGACCTACTGCTGCGAACCAAAGATACCCAACTAGCCTTTTGCATTTGACGTTGTCCATCCTTATTCTTCTTCAAGTACTTCTAAATCTAACACAGGGTCCACCGTTCATCCGTTGTTTTTCCGAACCTGCTTCTGTGAATTGCCACAACTTCTGTTAGATGCTTTATGGGTTTCTAGGTGTACTGATATTCACACGGGACTTTCGTCGATCTCAACGTTTCCGACTGTTTGTAACTTGTTTTAGTCGATTTTCACATTGTTTTATATTCTTTTTAGTCGTGCATCCAACACAAAAATAAATCAGCAGTATATTCTGTTATACAGAACAGCTCTGTCTACCTAATACAATCACTGTATAAAATATGTATTACTGAAAATATGTATTGTTTTCTGAAGATGTATGCATGAGAAATATTGATTTCATATCCATTGAGGTGCATGCAAATGTATCCTCAAACTAATAAACATGTAAGATTGTGACTGAGTAGATGAACTAACGAAGGACCAAGCAAACAAATGAGTCAAAGAATGAATGAATGAATGAATGAATAACCTACTTACTTGCAAAAGATAGAATGCATCAGATAGTTCCCGAAAAAAATGTCTTCCTCGCGGATGATGAGGCCCGAAATTCGCTAGATCGTCATCATCACTGTTTACAGTTGATGAATGTAAATCACACAATTATCATTTCGTATTGGCGCAACCACCTAACCACCTAACCTTGTCAAGCTGATCCAAACTCTTATTTCTGCCAATTGGATTAATATGTCATCTTAAAGCTCAGCTCAAATGGCGTCCAGATACAAAATGAATATATGCTCCAGTGATAACTGGCTATGTCCACTTGTGACAAACTCCACGAGCGCAAAGTTTTATCCACAAAACAAACACATCTAATCCACCATCAACCAGTCACTTCGCGTTTATATGAGACAGCATGTTAAACTTTGTTAACATTGCTCATAATAATGTCTTATGACGTGTGATACTAAGTCGAATCGATGTACCACGTAAATTACTTTACGATAAACTGGATATGATCAGGGGAGTACAGACTGGTGAACAGTACCCGTACACAAGTGAAACCGATGTCTTATTGCATTAATACCGTTACATAGCGTTAGTTTTCTTTTGGGAGTATTGCTACCCCAGTCAGATGGTTCATAGAAATTCTGGTATTACACAACTAATCTTATCACCTTCATTTTGTGCCCAACATTGACAAACTTACCCCCATAAAAATAACGTGGCGTAAACGATATTCAATCTGGGCAAATGTTGGACGTGTCCACGGTCTCATTTGTAATCTGCCGGACTCACTACAACTTTGTGTAAAACGTATCATTTATCCTCTGATGGCTAGCTCCGAGTGACCGCTCATCTTGAATACAAGGCCCACAAGTACTAACGTAAAGCACTCACAGTATGTAGGCTCAGTATGTACGTATTTCACAGAAGCACAAAATCTTGAAAGATGCCCGAATAAGCCGATCGATCTTCCCGGTGCATCGTAATAATAAACCGCCCAGCAGATTAGTCAAACTAACTGCTGTTATTCGTTTTATATTCTGCAACTTTACGCAATACCTACCTGTCCAGTAACGTTACATTCTGCGTTTTAACAAAATCGTCGGAAGCTGATACCAAATTCCACTTGCATTCAGTTCAAGTGTTTTAAAGAATGCGCCGAAGTAACCATACAATAGATGACCACGTTTGAAAGTCACATAGCTCAAGATAATTCAAACGAATGTTCACACAGCCCGGTTGTCACCGACAAACAAACCTCTCTATGAGTTACGACATAATTAGTGGGTTTCGATTACTCGAGCACACAAGGAAACGCTTGACTGATCAACAAAAACGAGTGGGATGACGTTTGTGTACGTGTCTGTGGGTACGCGCTCGTTCAGTTCATTGTTGTTCTGGATAATTTACTCAGCGTTTGGCTGGTTGGTTGTCCAAGTTGTCGCTGGTTTTATCTGCCCACTCTAGGCTGTCTTGCATTGTTTATTCAACTCCGGAATGACTACCGTGGATAGCACTAGGTCTAACGTTTAAAATTCTACGGCAGAAAAAGAAGACACACTCAATAAGAACAAGAAAATGCTCGTTAGTAAAATAAATATTAACACCCGAAATTCCCCAATGTTGTATCGACAGTCATTCGTGAACTGAACATCTTTGGTTCGCGGTAGACAAATAACCAGAGGATGACGACCGAGAAAATTGGGTTGATTGGGGATGCCTTTATCGGGAAGGTTGCTGAACTGTCATTCAAATAGTCCGAGAAGAGTATCGAAACAATACAGCAAGGTTATTAAAACAGTACAGTGGTACGCGCAGAAGGGTAGTCAGGGACAAAAATATTAACGGTGACATTTTCAGTACTCAGCCAGCCCAGACAACACGTGCATACCGCACTTTCTTAAAATAAACAAATAGTTTCGACAGCTTGACGGCAGTTAGCTAAATCGGAGTTAAACATGCAAAACGGTACGTCAATCGTCCGCCACTCTGTGCATGCACACATACATACACAAATACACTCGATTCACACTATCCACAACATAAACGATATTTATGGAAAACGATTCACTCCTTGACTAATCGACAAACAAACCACAAGAACATACTCTCACTATAATCGACCAAATGATCGAACAATTATCCCGAGCACAATACACAGTTAGACACATTAGAACCAGCTAGAAACAGGCCCGAATCCGTCCTGCAATCCACCGTCTCTGCTACGTACAACGACTCAAACTTCTACGCAGAAGTTCATCGGTCAGTGTGGGCATTATCACCCTGAGATATTCGATTGTCTTGCACGGACGATATTCATGATATGTATTTTTGTGTAATTTCATGGGTGGTGTGGTCCAGAGAGACCAGCTCATCCCTGCAAGCTGGCCAGACAGCAGTTCATGCATGGGTTGAATTGTCATCACTTTGCGTTGTGGGATTGTCCATGAGATCGTTGAATCGCCCACCCTGCAATCTGTACACACGAACTCTTCCGTCCAATTCCTCGTGGCCAAGCTCGTGATCCATCAGTCACGAACCAAATTACAATCCATCACCAACTGTTAGCCTTTGATGGTCGGAATGCTCAGCTCGATCAAATTGTGTTGATTCGTGTGAACTTTTGTTGGTTGACTGAACGATACTCGGTGAGGGTCATGTGAATTGTTCGATGGTGAGAGATGATCGATAATGGTGATAAGAAATGGTCCCAATCGTGTAGCGTGATTGTGGGGCTGCATCGATGTATTGGTACGAGTTGTGCCGTTTGCGAATTAGGCCCGCCTTTTTTTTCTTAAACGCTGTAAGTAGTTTAGCTAAACTCTACTCACTGACATCCGAATTAGTACGATCGGCTTGGCCGTGGAACGAGAATGAAGTTGCACCAATTTTAAGTACTGAGAGGAACGTGTACCGTGTTATTTATCAGCAACTGGATAGATCACCCGTTGCATAGGTCGTCTGTAGTCTTTCGCTGTTTTTTCACATTGGACGTAACTGAGTCAGCACGTCCCTTACTACTATTGACATTTATTAATTGCATCCAAATGGTGATGTCCACTAAAATTAAACCAGATTCTCGTGTCACTAAAATTCCCCCTTTTTTACTCTTTTTTCAAAATTGGTTTGCACTCCGGCTAACATTTCTGTTAAACATTGTTGCTGATGGTTTCTTGACATGACTGAAACAAGCATACCCGACTTGCTACACTAAACAGGCAATTATGAGCTACACACAGGAGTATAGCTGATAAATTCGTAGATTCTGATTGGTTTGTTTAAGAAAATGCAATGAACGTCGATGAGGAAATTTCTCTAGATGTTTGGGGTTCTGCCTGAGCATAATAACTTTGACTGGTCATTCACCGGTACAACTGTCTAAGTAAAAATATTAGCTAATTCTCACACTGCAAATCCTCAAATGGGGCAATAGGTAGGAATTTTATCAACAGAATTTACGACCAAGCCAGGGACAGTTGTGCGTATGTGCCACAAAATGTTAAGGAAAATCCGATTGCTGAATAGTTACTTGCAAATATTCTAGAGTCAACTCAAAATGACCGGCAGTGTCAGGTATTCGGAATACTCCATACTCAATGCCTCACAGCGAGTGACTCGGTATATATTCCGGCCAACTTGTTGAACAAGTATCTACCTCCCTAAAGAATCAGAGGCTGAATAGTTACTTGCAAATATTCTAGAGTCAACTCAAAATGACCGGCAGTGTCAGGTATTCGGAATACTCCATACTCAATGCCTCACAGCGAGTGACTCGGTATATATTCCGGCCAACTTGTTGAACAAGTATCTACCTCCCTAAAGAATCAGAGGCGTTCAGAAAATGTGACAGTCGCCCAAAGTACCACAGTTTCGTCGAACTACTGAATCTTCTGTTATTTCACAAAATGAGTTAGTAGAATAATTTCCCCGAACTGCAGTTTACACGTCTTCAGTATGATACTATGGTTAAACTGCTGTTATTGATCGACCTGGCCTGACCTCGGCCAGTCACTAACTGAGATGGATCAGTGATCAACAATAACATCGGTGATGATTGACATAATCGGCCTTCATTCCGTGTCGGTCTGCATGTACCCGCCCAAATACTTGTTGTAGAAATCAACCAGGCCAAGATGATAGACGTGCAAACTGTCAGTAACGAAGCCGGTAGGCGGAAAACCTTTGACGAACAGTATTCAGTTTGTCTCCATTCATCGAATAGAATGATTGCTCAGTTCATTTTAGAGAGAATCCGACAGTGAGCCAAACAAAGGGTTCTGATTAATAAGCCAGCATTTGCTAAAAAAATACCCTCAATTACCTGTTATAAAGTATGTGTAACCATGTAGGTTTTTCGGTCGATTAGCCTTCCGGTATGATTATGACTGTTCCCCTCTTAATCCGTTCTACTATAATCTGACTGTTTGGTCACATGTGCGGAATGAGAACTTTAACACGCTTTGAGTTCCTAGCGAGATTATCTGCCTCTTTCACAAATGTGAGATGTTCCACTCTGCATGCATCCAACCTCATAGGTAATGACTTCCATGGCCTACATTGTGGCATGTATGTATACAGATAATTGCATGCAGAACGACAGATTTGCTGACTCGCTTCAATACTGATTTGTATGCGAACCAAAACGTATCTCTAATGGACTTTGATGGACAAGAATGCATTATCGTCGTAAGCGCACACATGGAACCCATCTGGCATGCTATATGTTCCCCGTTAGTTATTGTGAGGAAATTAACGGCCAAACTAATATTGGTCGTAAATTTGTTTATCAGACTGCACTTGTTCAGCATGGACACAGGCACACATGTCCAAAAACGGATTAGATTAGAAACTATAAGCTCACCAAACTTGTTTATACCCCCTTCGAAACGTGAATAGAGTTGCAACTTGTAAGATCTAAGTATACGCAAAGAAAGACATTTATTTTCTATAACTTTCCTAACGTAACTTGGGCACAGACGACACGTGCATACCGCACTTTCTTAAAATAAACAAATAGTTTCGACAGCTTGACGGCAGTTAGCTAAATCGGAGTTAAACATGCAAAACGGTACGTCAATCGTCGCCACTCTGTGCATGCACACATACATACACAAATACACTCGATTCACACTATCCACAACATAAACGATATTTATGGAAAACGATTCACTCCTTGACTAATCGACAAACAAACCACAAGAACATACTCTCACTATAATCGACCAAATGATCGAACAATTATCCCGAGCACAATACACAGTTAGACACATTAGAACCAGCTAGAAACAGGCCCGAATCCGTCCTGCAATCCACCGTCTCTGCTACGTACAACGACTCAAACTTCTACGCAGAAGTTCATCGGTCAGTGTGGGCATTATCACCCTGAGATATTCGATTGTCTTGCACGGACGATATTCATGATATGTATTTTTGTGTAATTTCATGGGCGGTGTGGTCCAGAGAGACCAGCTCATCCCTGCAAGCTGGCCAGACAGCAGTTCATGCATGGGTTGAATTGTCATCACTTTGCGTTGTGGGATTGTCCATGAGATCGTTGAATCGCCCACCCTGCAATCTGTACACACGAACTCTTCCGTCCAATTCCTCGTGGCCAACTCGTGATCCATCAGTTCACGAACCAAATTACAATCCATCACCAACTGTTAGCCTTTGATGGTCGGAATGCTCAGCTCGATCAAATTGTGTTGATTCGTGTGAACTTTTGTTGGTTGACTGAACGATACTCGGTGAGGGTCATGTGAATTGTTCGATGGTGAGAGATGAGCGATAATGGTGATAAGAAATTGTTCCAATCGCACAGGCTGAGTGGTTATTCGTGCAGCGTGATTGTGGGGATGCATCGATGTATTGGTACGAGTTGTGCCGTTTGCGAATTAGGACCCGCCTTTTTTTTCTTAAACGCTGTAAGTAAGTTTAGCTAAACTCTACTCACTGACATCCGAATTAGTACGATCGGCTTGGCCGTGGAACGAGAATGAAGTTGCACCAATTTTAAGTACTGAGAGGAACGTGTACCGTGTTATTTATCAGCAACTGGATAGATCACCCGTTGCATAGGTCGTCTGTAGTCTTTCGCTGTTTTTTCACATTGGACGTAACTGAGTCAGCACGTCCCTTACTACTATTGACATTTATTAATTGCATCCAAATGGTGATGTCCACTAAAATTAAACCAGATTCTCGTGTCACTAAAATTCCCCCTTTTTTACTCTTTTTTCAAAATTGGTTTGCACTCCGGCTAACATTTCTGTTAAACATTGTTGCTGATGGCTTCTTGACATGACTGAAACAAGCATACCCGACTTGCTACACTAAACAGGCAATTTTCACAGAAGCGCAAAATCTTGAAAGATGCCCGAATAAGCCGATCGATCTTCCCGGTGCATCGTAATAATAAACCGCCTCAGCAGATTAGTCAAACTAACTGCTGTTATTCGTTTTATATTCTGCAACTTTACGCAATACCTACCTGTCCAGTAACGTTACATTCTGCGTTTTAACAAAATCGTCGGAAGCTGATACCAAATTCCACTTGCATTCAGTTCAAGTGTTTTAAAGAATGCGCCGAAGTAACCATACAATAGATGACCACGTTTGAAAGTCACATAGCTCAAGATAATTCAAACGAATGTTCACACAGCCCGGTTGTCACCGACAAACAAACCTCTCTATGAGTTACGACATAATTAGTGGGTTTCGATTACTCGAGCACACAAGGAAACGCTTGACTGATCAACAAAAACGAGTGGGATGACGTTTGTGTACGTGTCTGTGGGTACGCGCTCGTTCAGTTCATTGTTGTTCTGGATAATTTACTGAGCGTTTGGCTGGTTGGTTGTCCAAGTTGGGCGCTGGTTTTATCTGCCCACTCTAGGCTGTCTTGCATTGTTTATTCAACTCCGGAATGACTACCGTGGATAGCACTAGGTCTAACGTTTAAAATTCTACGGCAGAAAAAGAAGACACACTCAATAAGAACAAGAAAATGCTCGTTAGTAAAATAAATATTAACACCCGAAATTCCCCAATGTTGTATCGACAGTCATTCGTGAACTGAACATCTTTGGTTCGCGGTAGACAAATAACCAGAGGATGACGACCGAGAAAATTGGGTTGATTGGGGATGCATTTATCGGGAAGGTTGCTGAACTGTCATTCAAATAGTCCGAGAAGAGTATCGAAACAATACAGCAAGGTTATTAAAACAGTACAGTGGTACGCGCAGAAGGGTAGTCAGGGCCAAAAATATTAACGGTAACATTTTCAGTACTCAGCCAGCACAGACATAATACGGCAATTGTGACTGAGTTATGGAACGCATGCCTACTTTGTTACGAGAATCGAGCAATTAAGTAGGTTTTCACTCTACAGTGATTTGTATGTGAAGTCACGAGTCCGTGGACCACCAAAAATGATATCATTTAAGATGCGTATATCTGTGTACTGTTGTCATGCAAC
>LOND01000862.1:49025-59591 GCA_014220965.1 Paragonimus kellicotti | reverse complement strand
TGGTACGCGCAGAAGGGTAGTCAGGGCCAAAAATATTAACGGTAACATTTTCAGCACTCAGCCAGCACAGACGACACGTGCATACCGCACTTTCTTAAAATAAACAAATAGTTTCGACAGCTTGACGGCAGTTAGCTAAATCGGAGTTAAACATGCAAAACGGTACGTCAATCGTCCGCCACTCTGTGCATGCACACATACATACACAAATACACTCGATTCACACTATCCACAACATAAACGATATTTATGGAAAACGATTCACTCCTTGACTAATCGACAAACAAACCACAAGAACATACTCTCACTATAATCGACCAAATGATCGAACAATTATCCCGAGCACAATACACAGTTAGACACATTAGAACCAGCTAGAAACAGGCCCGAATCCGTCCTGCAATCCACCGTCTCTGCTACGTACAACGACTCAAACTTCTACGCAGAAGTTCATCGGTCAGTGTGGGCATTATCACCCTGAGATATTCGATTGTCTTGCACGGACGATATTCATGATATGTATTTTTGTGTAATTTCATGGGCGGTGTGGTCCAGAGAGACCAGCTCATCCCTGCAAGCTGGCCAGACAGCAGTTCATGCATGGGTTGAATTGTCATCACTTTGCGTTGTGGGATTGTCCATGAGATCGTTGAATCGCCCACCCTGCAATCTGTACACACGAACTCTTCCGTCCAATTCCTCGTGGCCAACTCGTGATCCATCAGTTCACGAACCAAATTACAATCCATCACCAACTGTTAGCCTTTGATGGTCGGAATGCTCAGCTCGATCAAATTGTGTTGATTCGTGTGAACTTTTGTTGGTTGACTGAACGATACTCGGTGAGGGTCATGTGAATTGTTCGATGGTGAGAGATGATCGATAATGGTGATAAGAAATGGTCCCAATCGCACAGGCTGAGTGGTTATTCGTGCAGCGTGATTGTGGGGATGCATCGATGTATTGGTACGAGTTGTGCCGTTTGCGAATTAGGACCCGCCTTTTTTTTCTTAAACGCTGTAAGTAAGTTTAGCTAAACTCTACTCACTGACATCCGAATTAGTACGATCGGCTTGGCCGTGGAACGAGAATGAAGTTGCACCAATTTTAAGTACTGAGAGGAACGTGTACCGTGTTATTTATCAGCAACTGGATAGATCACCCGTTGCATAGGTCGTCTGTAGTCTTTCGCTGTTTTTTCACATTGGACGTAACTGAGTCAGCACGTCCCTTACTACTATTGACATTTATTAATTGCATCCAAATGGTGATGTCCACTAAAATTAAACCAGATTCTCGTGTCACTAAAATTCCCCCTTTTTTACTCTTTTTTCAAAATTGGTTTGCACTCCGGCTAACATTTCTGTTAAACATTGTTGCTGATGGCTTCTTGACATGACTGAAACAAGCATACCCGACTTGCTACACTAAACAGGCAATTATGAGCTACACACAGGAGTATAGCTGATAAATTCGTAGATTCTGATTGGTTTGTTTAAGAAAATGCAATGAACGTCGATGAGGAAATTTCTCTAGATGTTTGGGGTTCTGCCTGAGCATAATAACTTTGACTGGTCATTCACCGGTACAACTGTCTAAGTAAAAATATTAGCTAATTCTCACACTGCAAATCCTCAAATGGGGCAATAGGTAGGAATTTTATCAACAGAATTTACGACCAAGCCAGGGACAGTTGTGCGTATGTGCCACAAAATGTTAAGGAAAATCCGATTGCTGAATAGTTACTTGCAAATATTCTAGAGTCAACTCAAAATGACCGGCAGTGTCAGGTATTCGGAATACTCCATACTCAATGCCTCACAGCGAGTGACTCGGTATATATTCCGGCCAACTTGTTGAACAAGTATCTACCTCCCTAAAGAATCAGAGGCGTTCAGAAAATGTGACAGTCGCCCAAAGTACCACAGTTTCGTCGAACTACTGAATCTTCTGTTATTTCACAAAATGAGTTAGTAGAATAATTTCCCCGAACTGCAGTTTACACGTCTTCAGTATGATACTATGGTTAAACTGCTGTTATTGATCGACCTGGCCTGACCTCGGCCAGTCACTAACTGAGATGGATCAGTGATCAACAATAACATCGGTGATGATTGACATAATCGGCCTTCATTCCGTGTCGGTCTGCATGTACCCGCCCAAATACTTGTTGTAGAAATCAACCAGGCCAAGATGATAGACGTGCAAACTGTCAGTAACGAAGCCGGTAGGCGGAAAACCTTTGACGAACAGTATTCAGTTTGTCTCCATTCATCGAATAGAATGATTGCTCAGTTCATTTTAGAGAGAATCCGACAGTGAGCCAAACAAAGGGTTCTGATTAATAAGCCAGCATTTGCTAAAAAAATACCCTCAATTACCTGTTATAAAGTATGTGTAACCATGTAAGTTTTTCGGTCGATTAGCCTTCCGGTATGATTATGACTGTTCCCCTCTTAATCCGTTCTACTATAATCTGACTGTTTGGTCACATGTGCGGAATGAGAACTTTAACACGCTTTGAGTTCCTAGCGAGATTATCTGCCTCTTTCACAAATGTGAGATGTTCCACTCTGCATGCATCCAACCTCATAGGTAATGACTTCCATGGCCTACATTGTGGCATGTATGTATACAGATAATTGCATGCAGAACGACAGATTTGCTGACTCGCTTCAATACTGATTTGTATGCGAACCAAAACGTATCTCTAATGGACTTTGATGGACAAGAATGCATTATCGTCGTAAGCGCACACATGGAACCCATCTGGCATGCTATATGTTCCCCGTTAGTTATTGTGAGGAAATTAACGGCCAAACTAATATTGGTCGTAAATTTGTTTATCAGACTGCACTTGTTCAGCATGGACACAGGCACACATGTCCAAAAACGGATTAGATTAGAAACCATAAGCTCACCAAACTTGTTTATACCCCCTTCGAAACGTGAATAGAGTTGCAACTTGTAAGATCTAAGTATACGCAAAGAAAGACATTTATTTTCTATAACTTTCCTAACGTAACTTGGGTGACACTCAGTTGTTTATGTATGAAGCGTACGTATGACAAAGTGGATTTTTAAAAAACTGGTTTAGCAGAAGTGAGCTTCTCCTACGTTTAGTGTTCTAGTACATTAGAATGACTCAGAAGATGAGGGGAACACTTTTATGCGGAAAACGCTGTGGACAAGTCAATGATGTTTAGATGCTGGCATTTGATAAGAAACCGTAAGGTTTTTTAAAGGTTGATCGTCCGGGTATATATCTAGTGGTGTCTATGCATATAATATTTTCTCATGATAGTAGTCACCTTTATAATTGAAACAAGACAAAATAACAATTTACTCAGAACAAATGGGTTGCCGTCTACAGCACTTAATTGATATTACACTTAATGTGAAACGACTTAACTCGTTACTAACTCCCCCATGTGATCGCAGACAAATGAAGTAGTCTGTATCATACTGACATATTTAGGCAAGTTTAACTCTCTGGATTTCGCTTGTGAGGGCATGACACACAGCTTGTGCTACACCAGTTCGCCAACTGGCTGATAAACTGACGTGACGCCAGGATGTTGTTTTGACTAGCCCAGCTGGTGGTTTACCCATAAACGGAACAGTAACATCAATTTGATCGGCTGACACATTCAACCTGTCAACCGTGAAGGACACGACAACAGCCTTCGCTATCGAATCGTCAAGCCAAATGTGCGTCCAGTAGAGCGGAAATGCATTTGCCGAACATCAGTGTACTGCCAGTACCCCGATGAGGCTGACACACAGACCCGAAGTCATCGCGCTGAGTGACATCTGCTTGTGTGAACTTTCACACTGCCACCCAACCAAGGAAGCCTGTCAAATAACGAAAGGAAGAACAAAGAACACCGGCATTAGCGATGTGCATCCGGGTTTCAGACTTAGAAGGTTAGCAGAGGAGTGCAACTGATGTGTGGAACAGCAAAACATAAGTGTTTTGCAAAATTCGTTCCTTAACCGATACAAAAAGAAACCAAACAGATAAGGATATCCTGTTGTTTACCGAAATGAGTCTCTCAGTGTTATCAGTTGCGAGTGGACAGCGGTCTGGGTGAAATAAATCAGGCCTAACTCTTAAACTATCGATCCATTTCGGCGAAACATTTAGTCAACGTACTGGTAGGTTGGAGATAACTGACTTGAGAAATTTTAGCATGTTGTTGCGTAATCCATCATGGGCTGTCACTGCACAGGCGAGAACCACAACAATACGAAAGAGAAGGATTACAATAGTACATGATAATGGCCACAACCAGCGACTTGGGTACCAATTTCGCCGAGGTTTGGACTCCTCAGATAGAGATAGTATAAAAGAAAAGCAAACCAACAAATTTTCCTCTACGAGCGGAAGCTGATTTATTTACTGTCTGCACAATAAGCCAATACAGACGATTAACATCCATGAGCTGATCTGAAAACTGCACAACTCGTACCAATACATCGATGCAGCCCCACAATCACGCTACACGATTGGGACCATTTCTTATCACCATTATCGATCATCTCTCACCATCGAACAATTCACATGACCCTCACCGAGTATCGTTCAGTCAACCAACAAAAGTTCACACGAATCAACACAATTTGATCGAGCTGAGCATTCCGACCATCAAAGGCTAACAGTTGGTGATGGATTGTAATTTGGTTCGTGAACTGATGGATTTTTGCAGAAACACATAAGTCCTCAAAATTGATTCCGATTTGGTGACAGTTGAGACCCTGTGACCTTCCCGTTTTTTGCACTGCTGTGGTCTGTCTCTTATACACATTCAACCGTCCGTAACAAGCATTTGTTCAGATTTAATCGAATGTACTTGAGCAAAAATCGTGCAAATTCAGCCCTGTCCTCAGTTTGTTCAAAGAATCAACTCGAAACGGTTGTTTCAAATTAGGTTTGCACCATCTTATCAAATTTCATACCGTTTAAGAATACGACAGTTGTGATTGAGTTATGGAACGCATGCCTACTGTGTTACTAGAATCGGGCAATTAAGTAGGTTTTCACTCTACAGTGACTTGTGTGTGAAGTCACGAGTCCGTGGACCACCAAAAATGATATCATTTAAGATGCGTATATCTATGTACTGTTGTCATGCCAACTATGCTGTGTTTCCAATGAATTAGCAACACAAAGTTGTCTCTTTAACTTCCTCCCTATAGTCAGAATTTAGCCAGGTTGCATACTGATTCCATCCATAATTTGGTCAGCCTTCTGTTATGATCCAAGTCAACGTACAGTGTTGAATTTTTATCCCGTTTACTGTTAACTATTTTGTCGACAACAATAAAATATATGACGTGACTTTATCTCATTCACGTCAGTGATTCTCTTCGGTGTTTTTTCCCTATCACAGTTCAGAAAACAAATCTTAAATGAATTGTTTTGAAGTCGTCCACATGGTAACGCTGAAATTTCAATTGTTAAACAAACAAGGCAACGGATTGACTGTGATTTACTTGAAAACAAAAATTAGCATGTTTGACTATGATTGTCGAATCAAACGCTAAGACTTATTGAGGTTAGATTCACCGTTGTATTGCTATAGTTTTTTGTCCATTAAAACAAACAGTTGGAATGTGAAACGTTAACGGTTTTTAACATTTACAACACACTTGTCTTATGCCCTTCCATGCTCCCTCATTCGTTATTATGAAGCGAAAATGGCAAGTAGCATTGTTACTTAAGCCCGGGCACATTTAATCGCATCTACATAGGTGTATATTGTGGTGGGTCTAAACATGCGCAACCACCTATCCACTACAGTGTGAAAACAGGAAGGGTACAGTGTTTCAAGTGTCACCGCCTTAGTATCAATTTTTGAGCTCGTATGAATACACAAAACCGGTTTGACGGAGTCCTAATGCGATGGATTAGCTATAACGTAACAAACGTTTTCCATGTTGTGAAAAAGTAGGGAAACTGTCCGTTTGGTCAATTGCTCGTTGTCTGATCAGATGACGCTTTATGATCAAAATGTTGGTTTTTCTCATCTGTTTTTCATCATGCAGCTTGAAGGGTGAGTAAGAGCTTCTTGGACTCATTTTTGTAGGCGATCTGCTACTCTGATCCAAAGCTTTTCTTCAGTTATTTTTGCATTCAGTATGTTGCATTCACAGTTGCAATCAGGAATTACATTTGACTTGACGAATTGAGACATTGTTTACTTGAACTGTATCATGGAGATCCAGACAGTGTTGTAAAAAAACGGAGCCATGAAAACTTGAGCGTACTAGCAACAACCGATATCAACTGCTCTTGAATTGATGGACACATTGATTCCCTCCGAATGAATGTCGTAAAAATACCGTCCTCTGATAAAGTTCAACACGCAAAGTGGTTTTCATCTTTTTGTCATCGAAATTGTCGTTGTTCTTAGGGTACGCCTTCATAAACTGACGTTTTTATTTTCTAACATACTATGTGCATAAGTCTGTTCTCCCCGAACAATTGGTGTGCATATCTATGGAGTGGCGTTCTCGAACCACAGGTCATTTATGCTGCAAAGCCGGTGGTATTCTCAGAACCCATCCGAATCTTCACAGCACAGTTCAAGTAAACGATGGCTCAGTCCACTAAATTACACGTAACTCGTGATTACAACTGTGGATGCGAAACAGTTGCTGCTGATGTAATCGAGGACTAGCGTCGGATCGAAGTGACAGAGTACCACAAAACTTCCATGTCATCAATCGCTTTTGCAGAACACATAAGTCCTCAAAATTGATTCCGATTTGGTGACAGTTGAGACCCTGTGACCTTCCCGTTTTTTGCACTGCTGTGGTCTGTCTCTTATACACATTCAACCGTCCGTAACAAGCATTTGTTCAGATTTAATCGAATGTACTTGAGCAAAAATCGTGCAAATTCAGCCCTGTCCTCAGTTTGTTCAAAGAATCAACTCGAAACGGTTGTTTCAAATTAGGTTTGCACCATCTTATCAAATTTCATACGTTTAAGAATACGACAGTTGTGATTGAGTTATGGAACGCATGCCTACTGTGTTACTAGAATCGGGCAATTAAGTAGGTTTTCACTCTACAGTGACTGTATGTGAAGTCACGAGTCCGTGGACCACCAAAAATGATATCATTTAAGATGCGTATATCTGTGTACTGTTGTCATGCCAACTATGTGATCGCAGACAAATGAAGTAGTCTGTATCATACTGACATATTTAGGCAAGTTTAACTCTCTGGATTTCGCTTGTGAGGGCATGACACACAGCTTGTGCTACACCAGTTCGCCAACTGGCTGATAAACTGACGTGACGCCAGGATGTTGTTTTGACTAGCCCAGCTGGTGGTTTACCCATAAACGGAACAGTAACATCAATTTGATCGGCTGACACATTCAACCTGTCAACCGTGAAGGACACGACAACAGCCTTCGCTATCGAATCGTCAAGCCAAATGTGCGTCCAGTAGAGCGGAAATGCATTTGCCGAACATCAGTGTACTGCCAGTACCCCGATGAGGCTGACACACAGACCCGAAGTCATCGCGCTGAGTGACATCTGCTTGTGTGAACTTTCACACTGCCACCCAACCAAGGAAGCCTGTCAAATAACGAAAGGAAGAACAAAGAACACCGGCATTAGCGATGTGCATCCGGGTTTCAGACTTAGAAGGTTAGCAGAGGAGTGCAACTGATGTGTGGACAGCAAAACATAAGTGTTTTGCAAAATTCGTTCCTTAACCGATACAAAAAGAAACCAAACAGATAAGGATATCCTGTTGTTTACCGAAATGAGTCTCTCAGTGTTATCAGTTGCGAGTGGACAGCGGTCTGGGTGAAATAAATCAGGCCTAACTCTTAAACTATCGATCCATTTCGGCGAAACATTTAGTCAACGTACTGGTAGGTTGGAGATAACTGACTGAGAAATTTTCGCCGAGGTTGGACTCCTCAGATAGAGATAGTATAAAAGAAAAGCAAACCAACAAATTTTCCTCTACGAGCGGAAGCTGATTTATTTACTGTCTGCACAATAAGCCAATACAGACGATTAACATCCATGAGCTGATCTGAAAACTGCACAACTCGTACCAATACATCGATGCAGCCCCACAATCACGCTACACGATTGGGACCATTTCTTATCACCATTATCGATCATCTCTCACCATCGAACAATTCACATGACCCTCACCGAGTATCGTTCAGTCAACCAACAAAAGTTCACACGAATCAACACAATTTGATCGAGCTGAGCATTCCGACCATCAAAGGCTAACAGTTGGTGATGGATTGTAATTTGGTTCGTGAACTGATGGATCACGAGCTGGCCACGAGGAATTGGACGGAAGAGTTCGTGTGTACAGATTGCAGGGTGGGCGATTCAACGATCTCATGGACAATCCCACAACGCAAAGTGATGACAATTCAACCCATGCATGAACTGCTGTCTGGCCAGCTTGCAGGGATGAGCTGGTCTCTCTGGACCACACCACCCATGAAATTACACAAAAATACATATCATGAATATCGTCCGTGCAAGACAATCGAATATCTCAGGGTGATAATGCCCACACTGACCGATGAACTTCTGCGTAGAAGTTTGAGTCGTTGTACGTAGCAGAGACGGTGGATTGCAGGACGGATTCGGGCCTGTTTCTAGCTGGTTCTAATGTGTCTAACTGTGTATTGTGCTCGGGATAATTGTTCGATCATTTGGTCGATTATAGTGAGAGTATGTTCTTGTGGTTTGTTTGTCGATTAGTCAAGGAGTGAATCGTTTTCCATAAATATCGTTTATGTTGTGGATAGTGTGAATCGAGTGTATTTGTGTATGTATGTATGCATGCACAGAGTGGCAGACGATTGTCGTACCGTTTTGCATGTTCAAGTCCGGCGTGGCTAGTTGTTACCTGGTCCGGACCATAGTTTTTTCAGAAATATTATTTGTGCATGTTTTCTCTGTATGGACTGACCTCCGAAAATCTCATTATCAACCTTTCATTTGGGCTTGGATAGTTACTAGTTCTTGTCCTGACGGCACAAGCCATCAGTCTGAAGTTGTTAATCTACACTAATGTAAAATGTAAAAATCACATACGAGCCATGCAATTCATGAACTTCACATATAAGGCGACATATATGGTTAATGATTTCCTTGACTAGTTTCTTAGTGCCCACAGTGTCCACCGAATATCAAGACCGGTACCAGTGGAGTGCCGGTTTGTGAGTTATTCTCCAGAAAGAGTGTGAAACAGAGTTACCATCGTGAACGGGCCTAGGTACCTAACTGTAAAATCCATGCAAATGTTCGTTCAGTTTGCACTCAAACGTGGTTGTGCATACATTCTTGATTTGTAATGCAGTCCAACGAGACTGACCATCAGTGTGTCTCTGTTCACATTCTATTGCAGCTGCTATCGCAAATGGTATTTGATGAGCGCGTTTGAATGAGTGACCTCAACATAGGCGCAAATTGCCACTAAAAAATAAACAGCCACGTAATCTCCCATGTTCCAGGGATGCAAACTGCGATAAATAGACCGCAGTACCTAAGTCGTCTTCAAATATCTCATCGTCGATGTATGCCGTTAATCACACGTATAAAATAGAAGCACTGGGGTTAGTAAGCGGATATTTGTTAGCGAAAGTTAAACATGTTTGTTTGTTTCATCTTTATGGATGCTTGAACTTATCTGGTTGCGTCTTGCTCCCAGAATTTCAAGAATTTCATGCATAGTACGTAATCACCCAAAACCGTCTAGCGCAACTCACCCGATGGGCAAGGTTTGACACGTAACAGGTAGGCAACTGCAAGTCTTGTTCATCTTCTGGGTTGAGGCTGTTTCGAATCAGAGTTTTTATTGTAGACATTAAAATAGACTATAAGTAACGAGGCCCAATGGATTGAATGTTTTTATCTAACTGGGTTATCTGTAAAGTTACGATAATCAGTGGAGTTTGACAGTGAATTAGTCAAACAAACATCCTTGTAAACTCCACCATACTCTCGCCCTCAACCTGTAAGTTTGTTTGCAGGATGCATGCACAGTTGGGTTTGAACATAAAAACTTCCCTGGACACTTGGTCTTATTCCCATTGTCTTTTTCCTTTATAGCCTAAAGCTTTCTCCGTTTTGGTGCTTTCGTGGCAATCGGGCATCAGTATCGAACATTGATTTATTACTGCGGATGATGCTGAGGATTCCATCTACCGGTTACAACGTTGTAGCCTTTTAGTATTCTGTAGATCTTCTACAAGCTATAAACAACCATTAACTTTATTGCAATTCGCCACCCACTTCGACAATTTAGTGCATATCTGCTCTGGGTAACGGCATCTAACTTTTACAGATGAGTGTATATATTCAGCTAACAAAGCGGATCAACATTATAATGGCAAGTGAAACATTTTGCTTCAGTGGGTGATACCAGGTCTACGTGTGCGGCGACAGTAAGCACGTTTGCTGTCACATACGACTCGAGCTGAGTGAATGCCTTGGGGTAGTGGGTCTTGGGTTGTTTTGGTGTCTTTATTGTCATGCTCGGTCAATTTGACCCACAGGAAGGCGT
>LOND01000862.1:18146-45931 GCA_014220965.1 Paragonimus kellicotti | reverse complement strand
AAACTCGAGTCTAGTACTTCTTTTTGGAACAGACTGACCGGAAAATCCATGGGAATGCGACAGCTGCGATCAATTGTGGATGATGTCCAATTTATATTATGTACATGTGTGCATGCTGAACATAAAAAATAAAGCGGCTTCCATCTTTGACGACGGATTTTCTTGTTAAAGTAACTTTGAACCTTTCCGGATGGAGTGAATTAGCTCCGATAAGCAATCTACGTCCTTCAAAGCCAAACTGGCCGGCTTGAAATAGATTACTTGAATGCTGCAACAACAATCATCGCCTTAATATTGTTAATTTAAATCAAATATTTGGCAGCACCCAAACAAAACCTTCTGAAAAGACAAACTGCTACCCCAGTTTCCCACTCAAGGCCCTGCGCGCCTACGGGAACCTTGTCACTTCAATCCACGTTGGCCACGGGCATGCGTAAGTGACCTTGGGGGTCTGAATGTTTCAATTGACGGTTTCTTTCATTCCACGGGGAGCTGTTGGACTAGGGTGTACGGAGAGACAGCGCTGTTAACTATGTGACAGTTTAAAAGGGTGAAAGTTTGTTAACAGTTCGCGGTTATGTTCCAACGAGAAAGAGGCAATTACGCCGAACAATGAACCCGCGGGCAAAGTCTAACTCATGACTACTTTGAATTGGCCATAGCTACAAAGCAAACTCTTGCCTCAAGTAAATGAAGTTTGCTTTTCATCCTCAATCACGCATCTCACAATGGAGTACACTTAGCTTTAAATCCCCACCCCCGTAGATGCATCTGGACAAGATTTGAAACGGTGACCTTCATGCTCATAATATATATATATATATATATATATAATATTCAATCCCATGACCATTTTGCATTTTTGACTGCCAATACCAATTATTTTGCACACCCTATCTCAAGCATCGTCCATGGAACGATAGGCATATCAGCTCAGCTGATTAAAATTAGGTTGTGATTTTAACTCTCTCCGATTATGAGGTAAAAGACAAAGCCATAGGTGAATTGTAACTGTTGATGCCATCTGTGTTTGATTGCAAGATTGTGTGGCCAAAAGAGAGAGGTTTTCTCTTTTATGAACGCACAATCGATAAGCCTATTCTTTTCACATGTTTACTCACCTCGAATTAGTCATTTTCTATGTATTCCTTCTTATTTAATTCTCAGCTTCACACATTTGGTCTCAGAAGAGTTGTGGGTGTGAATTTACACTATTTCACTTGAACGATTTTCCATTCCCCCACGTAACGTTACCTCAGATAACCACTGCGTGGATGTCCACTTGGCCAAGGTTTGTAAGGCAGTTGTTATTATTATTATTATTACTATTTGGAAGTTTTAACATTGGTCGATAACCTGAAATTTAAAATACTGGGTTCTCTTGATCCAGTTCACCAATAACGATAGAAGACATACGTCGCGAGATGTTAACATTTCGTTTACTCTCTTCAGTCACGAACGTAAAACATTAGAATATATAGGACATGCGGATAGCAACAACAATAGAAACAATCAACGATTGGGTTTACATGAAAGGACTGTTATCAGTTCCAGGGCAGACAAACTGCGTGAGTCAACAGTTTATGCACACACAGGACCGGACGGCGAGTATTGATTAACATTGCCTCGGAGAAAGCAAGCAATTTCGGATTCCGATTACGCAGAAACACTATGTGTTCTATATACTCCAATGTTTTACGTTCCTGATTGAAGAGACCAAACTAAATGTTGACGTCTCATGACACCCAAAATTTGTTGAACACCGCTAATCTATCAGTCACAATTTCACTTCGCAGCTCATTTCTGTCCAGCTTAGTTTGCTAACCCATTGAATGAGCTCCTGCGAATCTCGATAAGCAACCTTAACTTGGCGATGATGGTCCAGGCGATCGTTACATCAACGCAAAAATGAGTATATAAAAGTGGAAAGAGTAGAGTACTATGCACTTTCCAAGTCTTCTTTTCGACTGAGCGATGCCCCTTCATCCGTCTATTTTTGTCCAGCTATGAATATGGATGAAAGTACTGCACCATTTTTCATTGCTGACTAGCTGCACTAATTAGTTAGAAACGCAATGGAAAAAATACCACTCATACTTAAATCACAGGTTGATTTGTAATCCTTCATCAGAGGCAAGTACTTAAGAATTTTATGCTGTTGCTTTCTTCTATAGCTTTCGGTATGAGTGAGTAATCTCCTCGTCCAATCGTTATTGTTATTGCTCGGTTTGACGTCAGCGTATTTTTACGCAACCTTGAAGTCGTCATTGTTCGCATATGCGCACCCCTGCCACACCAGCCTACATATGCCCGTGTGTTTGAGCCGCGTTAATTTTTGTTTACTGGTCTAACCAAACTGCATGTTGCCATAACTTTGCCTACTGGAACCTGTCTGACAGCCGACGATAGTGTTCGTGTGGTGCAGGTGATCAAGCGACCCACAGTCGTCTCAAGGCTGTCGTCGGTAAGCCTGTCCATCGTGGGTTTGCTGAAACCGACTCACAATTGTCTGCGCACGCCTAGTACAGACCGACGAACACATGCAACATCACACATTGTGTGTAAAGGCCAAAGACGCCACGCCCCAACATAGTCTCCAGGGCGTTTCGTCTGACAACCGCAGAAAGGTCGTCGTCGTCGTCGTCGTCTTCTGGTTTCACTATTTGTGATGACGGGGGTGGTGGCGCACATGCTATGGTGGAGATGGGGTGAATGGGCAGAAGAGTGAAATGAGTGGAATTTGACATTGCTCTGAGGAAATACCTGGGTGGTCGGTCAACAGTGCCCGACCCATACAAAATGTGCGACAACACACAAATAAAGATACACATCGACGGCAGTGCGAAACAAAAAACACTCATTAAAACAACTGACGCACCGACGTCAAGTCTCGTTGATTAACTTTCCAATCGTGACCACCATCTTTTCGAGAAGTGCGGCGGAAGTGTTGAAAACATGTCTTCAATGTTGGATATACTAGTATCGTGCACTACTCGGTATGTCGGTGACAGCTGTGCTCGTTAGCACTGTTCCTCCATTGTGTGAAAAGGGTAGCAATGTCTTTTCTTGATGAGTCTAAGTGAAGGAAGAAAAGGCAAGTCACCGATTGTACATGTGACTTTAGGATCACTGTGCCCTAGCAAGCGAAAAAATAACGTACCAAACAGTTCTTCGGTTCTTTGGTTCTCTCAACACGATGTGCCCATCCAGTGGTCATTCAGAACAGCGACAAACCAAAGTACATTCAAAGTAAAATGGGTTGTATAAAATGTGGGGTTTTCTAACATTAGTTCCAATTTGTGATGTTGACTAAGAAAACTGGTTGAATGTGTTAACCCCACAACTGCTTGCCGTTTTGTAATAAAGTATCGGTGCTGCTGAAACTCAATCCGCAAGCGGTATTCTTCTGTCTGTCAAATGAAATGCATTTACTGAACTGTGAAAATGGAGGATTATTTTGTCAAAAAAGAAATCTAGGTTGATGCTATTAGAGGAAAGTATCATCTTTTATTTCAACCACAAACAAGTTTATTTGAGAAGCTTTTCACGTTTTTTCAGTGACTATCTTTGACGCTGAATTATGGGATAGTTCTGTTTGCCATTTATAACTATTTCCAAAAATGGCTTACATACGGAATGACCTTTGATACTACACATCGTTCTGTCGTCAGTTGAAGTCAGTCATTTGTGGTTGACCTACTAACCAAACATCTACCGGGCACACAGAAGAGCTTCAGACAAGGCGTTTCAAATTAACTGGTCTCAGTAACAATAACATTTCATGCAACATCAGTGACCATAATTTCCTGATTCAATGAATGAATGTGTGAACTACCATTTTGACACCTACCCATAGGTGGTACATTCGATTCTTCAGCATGCCTGGTGCTGATGAGACTCGAGTGGGTTCAAACAACTTATCACGTCATCTGTAGCCGTTAAGACAAACTACACGTTTGAAAGTAATATACAGTCGAATTCGTCCTCAACTAATTCAGAAATTCTAGCAACAATTTGTTATCGGTCTTTACTTCCACTTATGTGGTTGGTACGTTCAAGGTTGTTCGTTATAACAAAATTTCATTATAAGCGACCTTGAGTGCGGGAATATTAGCACACTAGAACCCCAGTCACCGACCCAACTCGTGAGCCCAGCACTGAAATTAAGAGAACATTTTTATGCTTCACGAATTCGAATGATAAAATTACTGTGCATTAACTCTCGGTAACGTTCTGAAAACAAACTATTGTCTACCAAAATAATTAACTTTGCTGGTGACTTTGGCATGATTTTTGGTTATCGTTAGAAGTATCTTCATATGAAACCACCTGGTGGCTGGGAGATAGAGTAGTTAGCCTGTATAGCTGGCTCTTGAATGAACTTACATGAAAATTCATGTACCTTGCATGTTGTTTCAGGCTTAGTTATATTTAAATACATACCAAATAACTGGTCTTCTTGTCCTCGTCTGAACTCACCTGTTATTGATTATACTGGCGCCCGAGAGTGAAAATCAAGTTATATGAATCAATATATGGTTAAAGATCCCCAGAATAGTCATCAGGAAAAAACGTAACCAACAAGCTGGTTTTCGGTTATTCACCAGGCCAAATACATAACATTTATATGAAACAGGGTTGTCAGGGCGAAAGTGAACAAAACAAGTAACAAGTTCAATTGAGGTCAAACACGTCATGGACAGACATGGAGACAACGTTTTGATATAATTACGTCACAATTATGACGCAGTTGGAACAGTAAAACAGTTTGCTCCGGTCATGACGTGAGTTGTAGGCCATGGCAACCTCAAAACCTGAACAAAGCACTTCTGTGTGCACAAGAGGGGTTATTCAGTCCATTTCCGATCGCCTCAGCTGTGGCCATAATTTGACATCTGATGGCTTTTGATTGACCACCACTGACTCGGGAAATCGGACGGAAAGAAGAGGTCGGGTTGATGGTATGATGCGAATCGACGGCATGTGCCACAATTACGCTAGTACTTGTCTTGGTGATTCTGCTGTTGATCCAGGCCGGATGATGCTCACGGATACGTTCGAACAAGCGCCTGGTCGTGCAATCAGCGAATGAGTATACAGGAGTAGAATTAAAACAAAGGCACAACTTGATTTCCAATATTCTAGGATCTGTAAGTCGTTGGCCCTTGACATTATCTGTTTTCTGTCATGTGTTTATACCAGTCTATCTGCATCAACATCGATACTTCCAACATAGCACAATTACAAATCTGTGCATTACTGTATCCGTGATTATGATTCCTCTGTTATCCTTTAGGAAGATCGAAGTCTTCGATTCAAAAAACTTCAGTGTAGAGGAAATTCAGTAATCTTTTTACTTTGTCTAATGGCAGTGTTCACGTAAACAAGGAATATCCATCTCCTTAGGTGTACAGAGCAACTGTTTGACTTGACTTGATTTGTGAATGTTGCAAACTGAACTGCTCATTTCTTCGACGTTCGGAGTACCATTCACAAACAAAGAAATCGGATTATACTGAAGTTAATCGGGGGTCCATAAGTTTATCCGGGCTTATTAATGAACAAACTGGGGAAAAGAACCTACTTGCAAAGCCTTGATGGTGGACTTATGTTTTGAAACTCACATGGTTATAGTCATTTCGTATCCGCTGCTTGCATTTGAACCAACTCAGGAGTAGTCATAAGTTAATTTGTGAGGTTAGGTGAAGAATGATCTGCTGTTTTGCCTTGCAAGCGTGAGAGAAGCACATTAACTCCTGATTCGGTTGCTAGTCAGTCATAATAGGAAAAATCTAACCTAGTAAGTCGTTTCGAAATAGGCTAACTACATGATTTACACTAATGCGGAAGGACGACCAGAGGCAAATGACTTTAGGTTTCAAAAATCTGCTTACCAGTAAATAAGTAATATGTTTACCCCCAGTTATCATTATTCTATTATAGGCAATGAGGAACAGATCCGTTTTTACTTTGAATAATCCCAGTCGTATATCGTGAACTTCCAGGTCAATTAGTCAATCGTCCCTACGTTGGTTCGTTTCGTATTTCGTGGTTCCCACATCATAACAGCGTTCCAAAATTGTGGTCCACAACCCACATCTAGCTAAATAAACCTTAACCCGCGCTTTTGGAACCGAGGGAAACATTTTCTTGTCAGTATTAGGGGTTAGTGATTCATAAACTTCGGGCCTTCCTGATCCACGTGATTATTAACTTATCTGATCATGTGTTCGTTGTGTTTAAGGCTCATGAGCAAACGTAATTTCAAAAACAGATTTCATGCAACAAACCTCACGTGGGGTTTACATTCTGGTACGATGAACTCACCAGATGGTTCCCTTCAAATTTTGTAATGAATTTACCCTGCAAGAACTCGAGCATCTAACCGTATCTGACAACTTTGCACACTATCACAAGTAACAGTCTGGCATTCGGACAGCGAATATTCCACTGTAGACTGCCCCTAGACTAAATGGGCGAGACGCTGATATCTTTATCAGCTATTATTTTAACATTTCGTTCAGTCCACCAGAGATCTTCCGCTATGATGCAGTCGCCTGTCCGACTGATTGATTTTTTGTTTTCGGGCGAAGATTCTTCGGGATACTGCTCCCCACGCAAACCGCAGAAACGGAAAACACAGAACAACCGCGCCAAAGCCAAGGTAATCAATCAAACAATCTTTGAATATTTCCGTTTTTCTGCTCGCGCTTACCACAATTTTACCTGTGACTGAACCGGATGAAATTGTGATTGAGAAACCAGTGCCACCCACATCGGGTGTCCTTCCCCACACAGTATGCCTCGAAATGAAGAGTGAATCTTGTTCAAATAGAACGTACACACTCCCAAACACTGTTGGCAGACCGTATAATCACACCGTATGACTGTGTTTGTGCCTCCACAGTGTGGAGTGGAGCGTGGTATGCATGCAAGTTGACTGACTAGCTGAGTGAATGAGCGAGTGAGTGACTGAATGAATGCGGACTGTGTACTGAGAGACAGCGCGCGCGAGATTGGAAACATGGACCCGGATGAATTGTCATTCTATTTACCTCTTGATTGAGGGTGTGTGCCTCAACTTCCCTTTTCCCACGTCCGCTCTTATTACCTCTATGTCTCTAAGTGTCAACCATTGTCTTAGGCAGGTTGATGCGAACCTATTAATCAATGGTTGTTGTATAACAAACAAAGCAAAAAAAGTAAGAATGATTGTTCGATCAATAAGTCACAATTCGTTTGTTGCGCGTGTGAAATGATGTAAACTATGACCGGCCTCAGACAGTGACTCTGTTTCTATATGACACTAATCACGCACTGTTGGAAAAAAGTCCAAAATAACATGCAAACCAAGTGACTTGCTGAGAGTTGGCTAATTTACTTTAGAAACTAGATGGTCGTAATCCTTACTGTACATTTTCTCGCGTGTGATTCGCGTCACCCCTCTCTTTACCGGTCGAATCGTCTATCTTCTGAAAATGAGAATTCTTCAAACTGAAGATATCACATACGCACACCTCAGGACCAAAGATTATTGGTCCAAGTGCTTGACCGACCGAGCGTGATAGAAAGAGGTTATGGTCAAACAGAGGAAATCTCTTGACACGTCCCAGAATGCAAAATACAGTAAGCTTATCAAATAATGCAGATGGTAAAAGTTCAGAAGAACCTCACCTGAACTGCTCATTCTTATCGGCGATAGCAAGACGTCAGTGGTTACCACTAGTGTTAACTGCCGCACCACTAGGAGACAAACAGATGGCATAAAAGAAGTCTTAGTTCATTGCTGAAGTTAAAACAGGTCACTTCACCACAATTATAGTCCGCTCTGCCTGACTTCACGTTATCAACAAGGTCAAATTACATGATTTTAAGACATAACTAATTCAGTTGAAGTTTTGAATAAGACTGTGGCCATAAAACAGACAATTTTCTTATAGCTTTACTGCGGCGCCACCCTAGTCTTTCTTGTTCTTCAAGTAACCCAGCCAAGCACTGGTAACATTCACCCGTACACAGCTCATCAGTAGGCACTAGTCACAACATGCTGCTACTGCTTGCGCTGTTGTTGCTTGTACCGTTGCTGCTGCTATTGTATATGATTGTAACCATGACACTAGTGGCTGAATTGATCTCAGTCTCAGCGCCAATACTTGAATCCAAACAGGGATAAATTACCTATGTGTCGATGTGCAAACGGGGGTTGAGAAAATGTAAGCACCAATCTCTGATGATTCTATGGTACATATAGTATATGGCCATTCAATAAGCATATTATCTGACCTGCTGTTGTTATTCTACATAAACTAGTTGAGGCCTAGTTAGCCCATAACATCATCGCCAGAGAATAATGATAATTTGCGACCTGAGTCTCGTTCCAATAAATGCTATTTGGGTTGTCCTCAATTCTTTCATTCGTTGGATGGACGTATCTCTGAATTACTGCAGGCTAGTCAGGAGATCGTATTACTGCAGACTGAATACCACTCTTGTTCGATTGCCTCCCTGGTCCTTTGGTAAATCGCAGGACTGACACACTTAGAAAAAAGTACAGCCATAATTTTAGTCCTTCGTAGAACCCGATGTTCGTGCCCTCCCCCTCGACACAGAAATTGCACTTCAGTCACCGCACATCCCAGGCGCGTACACTGTACCGACCACACGCACAGCCCGGGTGTCACAGACGCCAAGCCTCGATCCTTGTTTGCAATCCGATTCGCACGAAAACCTGACTGCTTTGGCTGCTCCTATACTCACGTACCTGTTTAGTTGTCACCTAGAGTCAGACGGGCAGCTTGTATGCGAGATGAGAGTGTACACTAGCATCTACCTGTCCCCAACACATATTCACACTGATTGAAGAAAGTGTATCTCGGTCAGTCAACAGGGTGAATAAACCGTGTGTATGGACCGGGTATATACAGCATGGACCCCGGCTAACCCGGTGCTATTCTTCAGAAGTCGCTCATCGACCAACGGTATGAAGAAAACATGTTGGGGAGGAGGGTGGTAAACCATGTCAACCAAACAGGAAAATAGTCGAGAGATGTTCAAAAAGTAGGACCATGATTGAATCAGCTGGTCCACGAAGTCTACCAAATCGAATGGTGCCTTAACAAGCTCAGCCTGGACGTTGACGAATTGCGTTGACAGAATTAGCCGGTGCACTTTAGGGTAAAACAAAGGATCAGTATCAGTTGACGTCAACTAACCGGTTTGGACCGGACATGAGAAAAGACGTTACTCCAACCTTCGACTCGCTATATCTCTACGACGATGCAGTTGTCTTCCGTCAGCGATCGGTGCTGAATACCGTTCATTTTTAACAAGCTCACCGTGTCCGTCATTTATCCGCCTGATTGTGCACTATATCCCGAGTATTGCACAGAGTTGAGCAAAAGCTGAAAACTGCAGTCAGTATGAATCCATCATGAATAAGGCCATTTTTATTCTCATCCAAAACTATTGGTTTGATCCTTCTCCACGAAGGGTTACTGTGCTGAATCTTCTACACAGATTGATTATAAGTTGCCGCATAGGCTCTTGTTTTATAATCGTTCATTGTGTTTTTAAAAGAGGTTATCTCAGTTGTGACTGTGCCATCCGCTGACATTTGTTCAATGCGGCCCCCAAGTGGTGATCAAGAGGACAACGTAAACGGCCAATAGACGATTTGGACGCCTGTATAAGCCTGCGTCGATGGACTTGTACAGTTTTCGTGAAGTATTCTACTGTTCTGATTACTTCAGCAGCAAAACTGTCTGTAATATATGTTGGTAGTTGAAGTCATGGATGGTGCGATCAACATTGACCAGTTCACTCCTTACAGTTGATTGTTGGTGAGCCGAATCGACGGTACCTCTGGATGTAAGGACGACCATCTCGTTGGTTAGTGGATCCCTTGGAATCGCCACGCATGCACTGTGCCACCTAGATACAAAAGACGAAATAGGATGGCTGAATGGGCAGTATTTACCAAAGTTTTTACGGTCGATCGATGCCATAGTGCAAACCACAATCTTTCGTCTTATTCACGCTGTGTGAGTGGGCATGTAGCCGATAAGTTGCGCATATTAAAACGCACTAAGTTTCGAGTGAGAACCTAATCCTTTTATATGAGACTGGGTGCACTGTTCCCTACAATATTGTGCAGTACGCCAAGTAAATAAGCGGCCACCCAACTGTTTATACCTGCTCCATTAGTTTCGACCCCAGAAAGCTCATATTTTGCATACGTCAGGAGAAGAAACACAGAGTTTGATTTGAGCCCTTTTTTTATCTAGGCACCAATGGTGAGTAGACAGTGAGTTTGCTGATTGGAAGTAAACATCACAGGGTTGCCGGAAGCTTTCGTGCTCGGATGGACTTCTCATCCAGCTTCTTTCCCTGAGATGCTCGCTGACATGTCTGGATATTTTTGGAACGATTCATTAAGGAAGCCGAAAATGGAACGCAGTTGACAGTCGCAATGTTAATCATCAATCTTTATGACGTGGTTCTTCCTTTTCACGATTCAATGAGCAACTTAAACTTAGAACCAGATGCCCAATGAGTTTTCCAGTGCAAACTGAAAACACCCTACCTCATAATGAATCTGTCAAAAATGTCCGTGATCGACATTTCATCCAAATGATGTGTAGCTGACAGAGCAGAAGAACAGTGTGATAATGTCCAACAAAGATGTGGAAAATAATGGACGAGAGCCTACTGAGAGACTTACTGTGTTTAAAATCCACAGACTAAATAGGAGGGATTCAGACATGAAAGACCGTAATGCCTGAACGTATTCATTTTTTAAACAAAACCGTTAGAACACGAAAACTGGTAGATGCAAGCATTTCGTATTGACTCATCAGTACTGATGAGTCAATACGAAATGCTTGCATCTACCAGTTTTCGTGTTCTAACGGTTTTGTTCAAACTTCTGAAGGGAACGAACTGTTTTAAACTTTAGTTTTGTTTAACGATTAGAAAGAGTGGTCGACGAAAAATAAAATTTCTAGTGAGCTGAATTGATAAATACATCAACTGTGAAAAAAAAAAGTGAAGAACTGCTTGAGGATGGCTTGATAGTAGAAATAAACCGAAATACAACCAAACAACACACACACAAAGTAACCTCACATCAGCATACAACAAATAACAGATAGCTATAGATGTAAGTATGAAATTGTGTGGTATGACTATCGGATTGGTTCGAATGTTCGGCCTGTTTACGTGACTCTGCTCGAAACCTGCACATGAAAGCATTAGCAGACGACGCTGTCACGATAAACTGCAAGGGGCTGTTCCAGGTTAAGCAAACACTGTCTTCGAACAAGACTTGTATGAATGTTAATTGGATCAGTTGATATCACAAATTTTGGTTATTTCTTTCTAATGAAGTTAAGTCGCATCGACTATGACGATAAAGCACGGACGATGGTTCCGGCTTAGCTGCTTGTCTGGACACGAAAGCCGACAAAAAACAGTGATCTGGACCTATCCTCTGTTTAGTTTTTTATTGACTCACAATATAGGAAAATACAATATTCGAAATATGGACTGCGATGAGGGTTTGCCGGAAGAGTTAACAATACCAAAAGGCCTTCAGAAGTAAGGATGCCAAAATGCCTTATGTAGTGCATGACAGTGAATAAGCTTCCTTGACCATTATGATGCCGTTCAATGGCACATTGAAGCCTCTGAAGTGATCTTTCCACGATCTTTTTCACAGACTGCGATAGTCAGTTTTTCAGTTCTAAGGAAGTACTGGAAATAGCACGAGCTGCGAATGTGTATTGCTTCACGTCTGATTATTAAAAACGGTAGTGGGTATTTGTCAGTTAATTTCTGACGCATGCCACATTTGATTTTTAGTCAGAATGATAGGTATAACTAAACAGAGGATAGCTTTTTAAACTTGTCTTTCAGCTAAAGAGAGGGCTAAAACCTCAAGCATCCTGACTTACAGTGCTCAGGCCACTCACTTATGTTCACACTTCATATATCTCGAGTCATCAGAATACGTTCAATGGCTGAGTCGTATGCACAAAACGGTCTCAACTGTACGTAATGTCGGATTACCTAGGATAGTATTTGGATAGATCCTGTCCTCAGAAGTGGAAAAAAACTTAAAACGTCTGAGTGGTCAGGTATTTTGTCGGCACGGTCTGGGAAAGGATAGAATATACCTCACTACCGAAAAACACGATGGAAGCTCCTTCATTGTTTAGGGGTTGATTTTTCCTTAGAGGTAACAACAGAATCAATCGTACTGGATGTGAGGCATGTTTCTGATTCCTCATTAACACATCTAAAACAAATTTTCTGCCTCTGGTCGCTCCGGTCTGCGATGGAGCATGTAATTTGTTTAGTCTAACAATCGTTTTTCTGTCACACTACTATTTGTGTAGATTGGCTCAGCCTGAAAGCTATAGGCGATTAAATGCGTATAATCATAAAATAGACATGCAAAAGCAGCCAAAGGTTTGGAATTATTGCGCAGTTTTAAACGTGCTCATGCAATAATGATAGGAATGGGACAATAACGCCATCAAATTCTTGATCATCTGCACGCGAGAAACGTGTATTTCACGTCTAGAGTCAATACGAACACTATACCCAAATGACGTTTGCAACTACGTCCTTCAGTTTTACCTAGAAATTACTTAGCATCTAGTTTTGCGTTATTTTTATTAGATGACAAAAACAGTTAGAATAAACAATGTAGTTTATATTTCCATAGATTTTTACAAAAATTGGACTTCCTCGGTTTGAAGGTGACCGTGATATTACAAATGTACGGCTAACACTGCGTTTGCCTGGCATGCTGTGTGAATGTTTGGTCAACGTACAAACTGCCAAACAGTCGTCAAGACTGTTTGACAGTCCTGCTCGACAGTTCCTGTCTCGATAATGTGTGCATAATCCTATCGGACTGAAATCCGTCAAACTGCATATTCGTACGATAATTTCAACGTCCAAAAGTTGTTTAGGGGAATTCTGTTGTGAAGTACCTGATAAATCGTTTCGAGATGATTGGTTTCATATGAGACAATAAGAGGGGTAAGTAGTTGATTCCAAACGGAGAATTTTTGAGTTTCCGGCGTAGCTTTGTAGCTGAACTGGTGCAGCGATTGTCCCTGTTGGATATGCCGTTTAGTAACTGATTCCAATTCAACCAAATTTCAGATTTTTCGCAGACGGATCCTACTTAACTTAAGAGAGTAGCCAAACTATAAAGCAGCTATACAGTTAGCCGTCTGGTGGTTCGGATCATTAATAAAACAAGACTGCTCAGCTCAGTTTGACTTGAGGCAGCTAAGCACAACCTTGTGATATTACCACAAATAGCATGAACCGTGAGTGAATTAAGTTAAGAAAGCTCTTATGAGCATTATCTCAGAGAAGTACTACATAAGGTTTCATTCTCCAGTTCAATTACAATCAAGTTTATTAATTCCGGCAATCGTATGGCTTAGCTTTCCGTCAAAATCGAAGTTATCTTGGCTCTTTTACTCCTCTTTGGTCTATTCTCTCATTTGTTTTGTTGTTGGACGAATGTTACTATTCACACGCGCAAAACAACACTTCGCAGTTTAATACTTGACCTAGTTATTGGTTAACAAAGATGTGTATAAGATAAGGCTTTATAGTCCGCCTTCCGCTCATCCAGTTCAGAACTGGCCTTTTTTGTCTATACTGGTCGCATTAATGTTTCAGGTCATCACACAACTGTGACCTTTCCAGAGGCTTGGATTATTTATGGATGGAATTAGTCACGCCAGCTTGTTTCCATTCCCATGTTGCATTTTTGCCACATAATCCCTTCTGTTTACTACGTTAACGATTTTGCCATACAGTCGACAGTGTGTGGTGTGACCTCTTTCATTATGTCAGGCTGAATCCCTTACCACTTGGTCAGCATAATAACGACGGAAGTAACTGTTGACTGATGAAGGAAGCGTCGACCTGGTAAAACAGTTTATATATCATTGTTGACCTTTGCTTTGATTGGCACGTGATTTGTTAAACAAATGTCAGTCTGTTATTACTGCAACAACAAAGTGTTTGAAAATGTGTTAAATCCTTAACTCAGCGTAACTCATTGTATGAGCAAATCAAACTAATCAGTTTGAATTAGCTTAAACCAGAATGTTCAAAAGCTCCCTCTGAAACACAAGTGAATTGGCTTCACTTGCAGTTCTTATGACAGTGAATACGCGCAGTGCAAAAAGTTTTTAAATTATTTTCGGATACTGGTCGGAACAACTCAGCCGATAAATGGAATTCATATCCTTGATCTAGTTCCGTAATGTCTACCAACTGTAGCTGTGCACCAGCCACGAATGAACGTTGAGTTAGGTGGTCATCCATGATTGAATAGGGAATAAAGGGATTTTGGGTGCTCTTATACATCTAGGTCAGAACGAACATAAACGTTACATGGACTAAACGAATGACTTATAATTGCCAGCGAAACATTGGACTCAACCACCTACTTATGATAGGCCCATAAAACACTCCCGAACGCGCAGTCTGTGTGTCTCAGTACTAGTGTTTGCAGACTTACTCCTAGTTGCGGTATCACAGGGTATTAGGTATACACCACGCCTGTATGATAATCGGAGTTTAATCACGCACCTAACCTACTCGGTCGTTCACACGTGTTGTGACTAAGATTAAACCGAAGTTGCTCTTAGATGCTATTTGGATGTGGAAATCCTGAGGGTCCAAAAGGAGAACCTCAGTGGCACTGTAGATATACTAAAAGACCACGTGAGCGCACATCGGACTGTTTGTAAACATCAAGTTACACATGGAAGTGGAAGCTAAAAACATAAAATTACTAATAAGTAGAACAGCTAAACCTCAGGCTAAGTGACCAGCATTGCGCAAGAGTTACCACTTTTCGAACTATTCATCCAAAATTCTGAACTACTTCAACAACCGGAGTATTGGGTTGGTACACCTTAAGAATTCTATTTTCAACCTTACTCTATAAACTGTCATGCTGCAATAAGTCATGAGACGATACACGCGAAACTGTTTCAGGAGGAGTTATGGATATTTCCATTGGCTAGGCGAGTTCACCGTGTAGTACTATGATGAAAGACACCGAGTCAGAATCTTAAAGAATTAGTCTACCGATAGGAAACACATGCAGCTCGTTGTTTTGGAAGGCATAACTACCCTCATCTGCGCATCTTGGTAGCATCCCTAAAATGGTATGTTTAATTGTGGTTTGGATGTCGACAACCAAATTGTTTACTTGAGTAAATTTCGTAAAGTAAGATTAACAACCTATTCTACGGCGATTGGGGACAGATCTTGAACTGCGAATATTGAGTCATGCGACCTTTACATATCGAATTTGCAACATTAACGCGATATGCATACCCAAGTTACACATGAGATCAAACGTCCCCCTCCCCTCAAGAATTCACAAACCATACAAAAATATCGATAAAAGATACAGTTGGTCGATGGGCCGAGATTACATTCACTCGTCAGTCCAGCTGGTGTGTTTAACTCATATTGCGGGTATGAGGTGATTATTGTATTACGGCCTCATTATGCTATGTTTGTATGGATTGCGCTATGGCTATTTCGCCTCCCGTCTTATGCATACCGAACCCACCATCATGTGGACACAAAGTGAAGCCGAGTTAACCTTTCCAGATTACTTGGTTTCATATAGCATCCTCGTATCCATACTGCTGCATCGTCCAAGTTATTCCCGTTTTACTGCGTCCCAATTACTAGAGGTACACATATTGGCAGAGTACGCGAGCTATTTAAACGACTTAGCCACGCACGTGTGCGTGTGTGTAAAAAGATATCTGAGCTCGACCAGGGCATGCAGAAAACAAGCCGGACTCATTCTGTATTTCGCAGAAAGTTGCTGTCTAAACTATTAACAAGTATTTTATATCTGACACTTCCACAGAGACGTTTGAAACTGCCGTACCCCTACAGACTTGTTATTGACGAGTTTACAGCGTTTTGGACCATATTTAGAACATTTTACCCGACCTTTCTTACAGACCGCATATTAACGGTTTGTCAAAATTGGCTGAGTCTGATCATCTTTTCCACTGAGCACCTTGATTCAGGCATGTGTTGACTTTGCTAATCACGCAGTGCATCATCGTCGCACAGTTTGGCCGGCTGGGGAGCAAGCCAGCTTATTCCTGCACGATATGTTTACTATAGCAGTCAAGTTGAACGTCGACAGCAATCCCCGAGGTCACCTGTTTACATTCTTTATCGGTGTCTCGTTTGGTCTGTAATTCAGAAACGACGTTTTCCAACGTGTTTAGATGTCCTGACCAAATGACCCGTTAGTGATTATACTTCATTCACTTCACTGTAGAACTTGGGATGTTTATCTGCTAGCCGCAGTGGAATAAGTGAGATTTTCACATTTCAGCTAGCCCACTGAGGGACAGCACTGCTGAGAGTCTAACTACAGCTACCCGTACTACGTCTTGCTCCCACTTAAGTATCTGTCGTGACCGAGTTTTTACACTAGTTTTAATTCACATGACAGAGATAACAGGAAGTAGGTTCGAATGGACGATCTTCATATTGTTAGCCCACCAGTTCTATGAGCACAACCCGTTGCGTGGCGATTGCAGTGTTTTACTGATTAATGCACTTTACTCCAGGTCATCGGTCACACTAACTGCGCTACCAGAAGGACTGGAATTGATAATCATTTAATACTATCACGGAGTCCGCTGATACTGAGGCACTATGAACAATTTACCCCGCCCTTGTGACCATAGTCAATACAAACTGAAGAAAATTTAAGCGGACTGTACCCAGTTCAGCCAGGGGCCGACTACCTATTCGGTATGCTGGCGAACTTAATCAGCCCACGGACTCAACATAAAGTAACACTGATGCTGGGAAGTACTTATTAAAGGAATGACTCTTGTCACGAGCGATTTACACTGAGAACAAATTACGAACCCAGCTGGCTGGTCCCAGTTACATAAATTTTCTAATCTATTATACCGTTTGGTATTAAGAGACGTTTATTTGATGGATGGCATCATACTTCAGTCTAAATTATTTCGGTTGTGACTCCCCGATTTGACTTTCGTTTTAATGTGATAAGTTCTATTGTTTCTTGTGTTGTACTATTAGTAATTTCATCAACTGGCCATGGGTTAACCTTTCAATGATGTGTTATTTTATGAGTGTAAAAGCTAACAAATGAGAAATTGATCAAGACGGGTGTCTAACGTTGTTGTTGTTGTTGTTGTTGAGAAGAGGAAGTGTTTATGTCATGCTTAGTCATTACACTGACCAGTGAACATGTACGTATATAGTGAATTATATCATCTAATGTTTTAGTCGTCATTGTCCTGATTTTAATGTTTAGTCAAAACTTGGATTGTTACTGTTAGCAAGTGAAGATTAGTATACTATGAAACTAAGTATCTCAAATCGTATGGTACCCATTGTTACAGCCCTTTGTCCACTCGCTGACGTGGTATCCGACTCTTCGGCTGCTGGCATCTGGTCCAGACACCCAATGCTGACACAGGGTATGGGACAGTTGTGGCTCGTTTAAGCTTAGTAAATGCCTCGTCGTCCGAGATTCGGTCAGGTGTTACAGAAACGTAATCTTTAAAGCTAGTGGCTTGATCAGTTTCCAGGTTTTGTTGTTGTTGTCATACTGATAACCTTGTCCTTATCACGAAAGTACCTTCAGTAATGACTCATTGGATAAGCATTTGTATATCATCCTTTGTCACACATCGTACTTCATTTTAAGTAACTTAGACGAGGCATAGTGTAGCCAAATCTCGCTGTTTGGATAACACTTGCTTTCTTGTCCGAGAATAATGTTAAAATAGTCTGTGAAAAGTTTTGTGTTCGGTTAAAAGTTCGAAAACAGTGCTCCCCAAGACTGTTAGTAAACTTTTTCGATTATTATAATCAAGAAGAAAATCTAACTAAACTATTAAAACCTAGATGGAGAAGTTTCATTGAAACTACTTTATACGTGTGGAATTGTGACCTAAATTTTTGTGCTCTACTGATCGGAATATTTTTTGACGAAGTTTCTGTGCCAAGATTGAGGCGTGGCCAATAACGCAAATTACCAATTGCTTACAAGTTGTTCTAAACCTTTATAGTTATTCATTGCAGGACGCCATGTAAAACCTTCCATCAATAAAAGTAGCCACCAAATGGACGCTGAATTTTAAAACCGCTAGTAATGAAAGGTTCACTTAGAGCAAGTCAAATACGTTATCGATCTAGGCTACATAGGCTGAATCCAACGCCTGCGTCCAACTTGATTGTGTCGGTTAATTAATTCTGGTGGCAGTCCTATCAGTGGTTATATGGTCCGTTATTAATGAGCTTAATAATTTGCTCATATCCCGTCATTGCGGAGTAAACAACCCAATATTCGACGGTTGGTGTGATCTACCTTGCTCAGACAATCATTTTTGTTCACCACGTTTTTGTTAGCCTACAAACTGTGAAATATTGCTTGATGTCGTGAGTAGGAATACCAGAAGAAAACATCCGATCATCATTGTTTGCTTCCTCATTCCACTGCTCACTCCCTCATCTCGACCACGGAAAACTTCTCAATGACTAACTGGTTCACAGTCACAGGCATAAACACACACAAACAAACAACCGGATAAGCCCGGTTGTTGTGCGCACGTATGTGTGCGCACGTCTGAGTCGATTCAACCCTGATCAGCATTCCCCTAGAAAAATTGGACAATTACTGGAGCAAAACCCTCGTGGTTGTGGTAAACCAACTTACAATATAATTTAATAAGCTTCATTCACAAGGATCAACAAATCACAAATGGAGCTGACGTGAATTTATTGAAAAGTTTCTGTTGAGAGCGGTAACTACAAGAATTGCTGTAAAACAACTTTCAACAGTGAAATGTTATCATCTTCCTGGAGCTCGTCATATCAACCGTGTTGAAGTCAATGACATCTGTTTACAAATAAACACAATATTCCATCTCCTGACATATCCTCAGTTTTGTAACAATGACATTGCATCCAGTCAGTGAAGAATTACCCGTTGGAAAATGTGCGTTTCGTTTAGAAAATGTGCTAGGAAAACAAAATTTTTAAGTTGCCGTCATGCTTCAACAAATAGTGGTTGTAGCAATATATTTGGAGGAGCGGTAAATTTAAGGAATGGCACACACTAGTGTTTTCAAAAACGCCACATATTAAACAACATACACAGTTGTTTACAATTTTCCCTTTGCAACCTACCCCTTTGAAAAGAAGTTATAAACTCCGGGTTTGTACCAACTTTATCTCATCAGCAGTAAATACGTTTGAACAACCTGGATTTCAGTTTCAGTACAATTTCTTATGAGACAGTCACACTGATAACTGCTCCACTGGTCACACATTATGCACAACCAGCTACACTAAACTTGTGAGTAGTACTTAGACTGTCGAATCGAGCGAGTCGTTTTCAGTAGACTTTCAATTAGGCATGTTAGTCTGAAATTCCCGTCTATTTTACATGAAACCGCACAAAATCGTCTTTTATATCAACTCTAGAAATATGTATGGCTCCTTTGCTAAGTCATATTCATGTTCCTTAATCACAAAACTTTCTTCTGGATTCAAATTCCCAAAGGTCATACATTTTTCCCGATCAGTCAAACAAGGATATATTCTCTACAGCTTCACAGATCGTTTGCTTTCAAATATCATGTAGAAAATATATACACAGTCTGTTTTTGGGGCTGGAAGAATGGTGCAGTTTGTTTACATCAGAATGTCAAAATCAGTTTGCCATCTCCCTACCCATACAATCAACCTCCACATTTGAAAAAAAATCTCGTTGGAATGAATTGGGAGAATAGTCTCGGCAAAATGCAGGTGACGTGAATCCATGTGTGTACATGAATTATGCGTGTTGGACAAAAGGTTACCAAACATGCACGACTTCTGCGCATACGTAATAGTCTAAAAGTTTTCAGTCTTCTAAATAAAGCGAATTTTGAATCATGGTTATCATTTATACGACTATAGAGATTCTTCTAATTAACTTGAGGTAGTTTTGACATGTCATACAAGTATCACACAAACTGTAGTAATGAAAGCACTTACAACTATGACCACACTTAAAAAAAAGTGCCTAGTTTTTACGTTCGAGTATCGAATAAGAAAAGATTGGCATCAAACTGCTCTTTTCGGTTCCTAAACTCACACCCCTTTCCAGTATGGTTATGTGACTTGTAAAAGTTCCTCTCTTCACTTCAGTTTGCTTATACTGATCAATAATAGACACATACGAAGTATATTTAGTGACCATGAACGGGGATTGACCCAAAAAGAGGTATTTCCGTCAAGAGTATTTCTGAGACATTATCATCTACAATTTATTATCCTCCAGTCATGGTCGTCTTCGACCACGTTCCTCAACTCACGTCAACCAGTATGATTTCACGAACGAATAAGATATGAACTGGACGATTTGAACGCCCATTAACAGCTTGCGGATTTGAGGTGACCGTGAAATTTACACACTGATGACCGCGCGCTTTTGTTTAAATATAACAGAAACAAGTTACCTGATGGTCGCAAACAAGTCACATTAACAATACTAACCAAGGAATGACGAATTTCAGATCTGCGTGCTGCCCTTGAGTAATTTATGTGTTATGTGAGACAAATATCCTTGTACCGAAGTCTCCCGTAATGTTTCTATTGAAGGGCCTGCGGTAAACGCCTTTCATTATGTTATATATTTCATGCTATTAGGACGATTGCGGCCTTGATCAAACTATCTACATTCATGAGTTTATCGTGAAGAATATGTTAATACCGTTAACCAGAAACGCAGTAAGGGGTGTATTCTTGTTTTTAAATGTATGATTTTCAATGTCTTGTGAAGTCAATGGAAGAGTTCTGCTGTTATAATCCTAACCGCCAATGGTTGGAGAGAACTCAATGTCTCTAGTGACTGGCATTTTAGCCCTCATTCGTTTACATTCATATTTTTTAGATAATCAGTTATAAATGTTCTACTATACCTCCCATATCTGGTGAATAACCATGTTCTTTGTAGTTACATGTAGGTTATTTAAACTGAGGTTCGCATACCCAGTATGATGACGAAATAGAATAGTCCCCTTAAAAAAATCCAGCCGAAGAGACAGTCAAAGAAGTCTCAACTACGTGATAGTTCTTTTCCAGGGAAGTTTCGTAACTCTAGGCTTTCATATCGATCATTAATCGTAAAGCAACAAGCACACGAAAAACTAAGACAGAAACTTACTCTTAAAAGTTGTTTTCTACATTTTCTTCCTCTTGAGTTGTATCAGCTTGCACTTAAGCTCCGTCGTGTTTTATAGACAGTCTCGACAGCAGCTCTACGGTGCTGATCAGAAACATTGAGTGACTCATCCAAATTCGTTGCTATTAACAATATCCTCATCACAGTTTTTGTAACCGATCGCCCAAACGGCACCTTTCTGTTTTTATAGCTAACCCTTATTTACTATGCTTGGCAAATACTATCTGAAACGTATTTTGTGTCCCATACTGGGTGACACTCAACCCCACTCGCTCATCTAGCGCTCGACCTGCTGACAAATACGGATATACAAGTATGTCTTCACGGATAAAAAAAAAATAAGCAAGGATATTTTCTGTCGTTCAGCCTGCACAGACTACGCACACTAATACATAACGGTAGGCAAGCAAATGATCAGCCAGATTCGATGCAAAAGAACTCACTAGTCCCTCTCGATTTGCTGTACTTCCACGCACGTGCACTTGCATAACCTTTGTCAACTACCATTCCTATTTTCACTACTTGGTTTTTACGCGAACCCGCCGTAACTGTCGTTTTTTGCCTAATTGGAGTGCCATATCTCACATATCACACAGTTTGAGAAAATTTAGAAAAGCAATGAACTTGAAGCCGTTTTGATAAGGGGACAGATTTTGGCTTGCCGTACAGGGTTTTATCCGTCCGTCAAAGCATTCAGGTCATGAAATCTCCCGTTGTTCTAGAGAGATGTCATGAATAATAAATGTTCTCGAGGTACTTGCTTGTAAGCTACCAGACTGTTGACATTGTAATCTAGAGAGGACAACTGATTTTAGTTCGCTAGATAGTAGGTCGTGTATAAACCGCGCCAACACCACCACGTTGCAGTGTGTCCACGCCAGCGTTGAACGGCACCCACCATTTAACGTCCACTGACGAGATCACGTCTTATCAAACCATTATCCGTATTTCAAAGGATTGCCAAACTGTCTTATTTGACAGGCAGCTTGTAGGTTTTGGCTGAATTGTGTCGATTCAGGTGAACTGGTGACCAATAAATGATTGGGTCTCAGCAAATGTCACGCAATCCCAATACCAACTACAAAATGCTGGCTCATTCACTCAGAGTGAGTGAATATTCAACTAACGAACATGGCAAAGTGCAGTGGGTTGCAAGTGAAAGCTTTGTCCATTCAACATCAGGTCTGGGCCTGCTAATCAATGCAAACTGCTCCCGTTCCTATTTTTGTCCAATAGTGTGTACAAATGAGTGCAATATAGTCTGTCACTATGGGCATCCTAGCGTCAAATTTAGTGGAGCGTTGGCCTATATCGTCCCGAAAGCAATATATGTCCCCGTCTCAATGCTGGAAACTACTGACGGTGGTCACTACACAGAAAATTGATGCACATATGGTACTTTTTCACTCCCTTGATTGCGTTTTTTCTCACATCTCTATGGAAACCGCTTCAAGGGTGGAACTGTATTGTCTTTAGCACTGTACAGTTATTCCCATCTCTCTTTGCTCTCTCTGTGGTAAAATTTCGCCTGGACATGGTTATTTGGTCCGTCGCGTCAAGTTTAAGTGTGCTACGCCGTTCAGTGAATGCGGGATGGATAGTTAGCCGATGGCTTCAATGACTGTAATTACTGCAATTCATTGTGCACATTGCCTGGTGAGCACAATTTCTTGACAGAATGAAAAAAAAGTATGAACCTGAGGACGCGTGTATTGAACTACCATAAATTTGTTGAGGTTCAATTAGTGACCAGTTCACATAGTCCTCCTGTGAACGGACTTCTGACTGTGTCACTTCATCACCTCGTTGTAAATACATCCATGATGGTTATAGATTCCTCAGTCCTACTTCTAATTAGAAGGGTTATGCTTGTACAAATTTAACAGACCATCGAGTTGCGCACCACTCACGTTTAAACGCAGTGTTCATATTCAAAAAACACTTTCCAGTTGGCTTCTTTTAAAAAAAGCATAAGAATACGTGTTTGTTCTTGTTACAATCCATCAATATTGCATATCCTTGCCACGGCCGAGAAGTCAACTCTGGAGTTATGGAAAAGGCGACTGGACAAACTGAACATTACGCACAAAATGGCTGTGCGTTTTTGTGTGATAACTCAGTCGTGGCTGAATGTGAGTTCCGTGGCACAGTGGTCCACAGGATTGCCTCATGAAGCGTGGTCTGTGTTCTAGTCCCGGTCGTGGCAAGCTGACGAGTTTTAACAAGAGCGAAACTCGAGTCTAGTGCTTCTTTTCGAAACAGGCTGGCTGGAAAGTCTATCTGAATGCAACAGCTGCGATCAAGTGTGAGCGACGTCCAAGTTGAAATCAACCAAATCCCCGGCTACTCATTAGCAGTGCATTATCAAATACAAAAACCAACGTCTTACGTTCCAAGCATGGTAATAAACTGGTAGCTATCATGTTCTGTTGTATCGACCGATATTAACAAGTTATCCTCCAGGTGAGTTGTATTTAGCTTCTCCTCGGAGTACAAGGTCATAAAAGGGGCCTGTCACATCGGGAAGCCCAGGGTTGGGGTATCCACTGTACACGCGTGTAGTATTGTTCTGATTCCTCCCATTCTGTATTAAAAAAAATGTTGAAGCTCGATGATTGTACGAGAAAAGGAAGTCGTTTTCTAGTTTTCATAAAAGCAAACTGATTCTTAAGATTTTAATTCAACGATTCCGTTTGGCAGTTATCTCAAATGTCTTACCTCACACAGGAACACTTGCGAATAAAGAACTAATATTCACAGCTATCAAGTGATGTTCGTCGACGCTCATTTCCTCCGGCAAACGTATCACTCCAAAGGTATCCTTCAAACTTTTACCCAATGGATGACAGCCTGTACACACTTCAGCAACTGGGTAGGCCATTTCTTCTATTCCACACTGAGTCGGAGGAATGACTTAGACGGTTTCGGTCCTAAGTTGGTATTTCACACCTTCTGAACGCTTCGGTAATATCACATGGCTGCGAACTTTACTTGCACAACCCAAGTGATTTAGTAGTAATCATTGATCTGCTCACCAGTCGAAATGTTGGTAAAAAGTATTGGGCGTGTGCTCTTCGAAATACGCGTTACTTTTAGCTGTACCGGAATGTCATGTTGATTTTCGGATAAGAACTTTGCTTGTTATGCCAAAAAACAGTTTCCATGTTAGGGAAACACAGTCCCTCCCGGAATCCCCTGGGAATTGAGAAAATCATTATATACCCGGATTGTTAATCAAGAATGCGTTAGGCCAGTGACACACCAGGTTCCACTTTTAAGGGATGGATTCCCGCCCCACATTTTTCAAAGTCTGCATTGAATCTGTACCTAAAAAGTGAAGTTCCAACACTACTGTCTCTCTTGAACTTCCAGTGTCAGGGTTAACTGTGGTTCCTTGAGCTACTTACTCTGATCTAGCCGGTATCACATTACTAGTTCTCACCTACCTTGTGTGTCCTGATGTACCTCTTATAACATCTAAATAAGACTGCTGAGATCCCTTCATCGTACGGTGTGCAACTCGTCTATCTAACTCTGCGTCTGCATCGATCATTCCTTCGCCTGCATACCTTTCAACGGTCAAATGTGAAAGTCAATGGCCTTTGGTGGTAAAGACAATTGGAGGGAATATTGCATTATGTGCTGTCACCGTCCCTCGTACATCTGATACCATGACCAGACCATACGCACTTCTACTGACAGGAGACTAGCACGAGGAAACTTTCAGTTTAGAGGAGTCCAAAAATGCCTGGCTGAAACGTCATTAAAAAAGCAAAAGCAGTGATCAATCTGTGTCAGGCAAACTCCTGATCGCTCATCGGATCTCAGCACAGTGCCCAAAACGTTTAGTAAATTCCGTTACTCCAACTTGTTTGAAAACTCCTAATTGTGCGGTCACTGACTGAAGCCAATAGAAAAGTCACAATTTCTTGTCTCGAGACGATTAGACAAACTAAACTTTACTCATATCTCATTATTCTAATCTGTTTAATGTGACGTCAAGTACGCAGTGGTCAACAAGGCTACCTCACCAGGGCATTGACCAGAATTCAAATATCGATGATGACAATCATAGTAAGCCTTGACGATTGCGAAAGTTGAATCTAGAACTCGCTGAATGCATTGACCAAAGACGGCTTTCAGTTTACGGTCATTACTGCTCTCATTTATCAATAGTGTTCGACTCAAAACGGCACGATTGTGCTTGCGGTTCTTACCGTTCATTTTCAAACTTAAACTTTATGACAGGTTCTAGACATGATAGGACACGTAACCCTGAGGAATGTAAAATAACTTGATTGTGAAGCATGGATGCATATGGCGCCACAAAAATTGTGTACTGATCGGGTGACCCTCAGCAGGAACAAAGATACTCTGCGCTCATTCTTTTCGATTGTTAAAGACCGATTTAATGCCGGTTTATGGAAATTATTGAACCGAAAGTCAAAAAGCGAAAACACTATTTTTAGACAATTTTACCCCGATTATATGAACAAAGATTAAACTGGTGATGGTATTTATATTTGAGGATGTGTTACAGCCAGCATTAGGATTACACTGTTGTAGTCAGTCGATGTCACTGATCTATGTGGTATGTGCGTGCGTCAGTAGCAACTTCCATACGTATATGTATAATTGCTTGAATTCTAAATTCTGTCCGCAATCTGCTTGCAACTGTTTGTACACAGTTCTGCGATCACTTCAGACAGATGGATGACATTTTGCAAGCGTCGGGCATGCAATTCCAATGTTTGTCAAATTATGTCTGAAAACGAATCGTTTCCTGTGCGTGTATGTGAGCGAACGCTGGCGTACGTATAAACCCAAACGGTCGGTGGAATTCCCCAGTGAGAAATTATTTTGGCCGACGTGGGGTGTGTGGATGAGTGTTGCGTGATGTTAGTCTCACACTATGCATCCAGCACACATCGTGAAGATTGCTCTGAAAACTGCGATTTCAATTAATATGCTAATTACATTGAAATGCGCTCAAACACCCTTGCGTCACGAAGATATCTTCGTAGTTTCCGCTTCAAGTCCAGATACAGAAGGGTGCAGTTCGTAATTTTACAGACGAACAGCGTACGAACGGCTTGTACAGATGAACTTCATCCAAGTGAGTGACTCTCAAAGAATAAAACAACCGAACAATTACCGGTAATCTCGAAGGTGGATCAAGGTTCTTTAGTCTCGTTCCTAAGCAGCAACGATTAATTTTGTTGCATAATTCTTTTCAACTGAAAGTTACGTATACTATTAAAACAAACTTTCAGCTACAACACTTCCAATTTGAAGACAAGGCATCGAAGAGGAAGCAAAATTGCCACTGCGCTTCGAAATAATACCACTTATCGGAGTTGGCATTACAGTGAATTTTTCTTGAGTTCACTCAAGCATATTCTGCTCCACTTTCCTCCATCTTTTACAAAAGCTTTTATCCATCGTTAGTGTTTAAGTTCTACCTTTGACTATCATAACTTTGTAGGCAGTTTGGTTGTTAACGATTGTGATGCTTAATTAGTCACAACAGGCAAAACTTACCATATGACATTAAGTTTTACTAGATTCACCGATGTAATAAATGTGCGTGTGCTATAAAAATCGGAGACCCAGCCCACAGCAAAGTGTTCCACGCGTTAACCTGCACCAAGTGGGTTAACCGAATAGGCGACGTAACGTACCGTCGAGTCGTATCCGAGAAATAATGTAAATAAGGATCTACAATCAAGGTCATGAAAATGTACAGTCGGCCTTAACCAGGTCACGTGTTCCTTATGTTGATAGGACACCTATTCAATGACGCATTGTAAAATGCGGCTGTTGACGATAGGAAGGAATCATAGGCCAGGCGGGCAACAAGGTAGCCAGAGGCAGTGAAAATCTTAAACGAACTGCTGAGTAAGTCTGCGGGGTGTTGTCCACTAGGTTGGGGCCTGCATGGCCATTCACAACAATGAACGGAAAGGCTGTTAAACATGACAGTGTCGAGATCGATGGCGAGTGAACATCCGTAGCAAGATTGACCTTTAGTTAGCATAAGCCTGGGACCGACTGACGGAACACCATTTCTGCAACCAGTGGCAATCTACTAATATCATACTATTTGACAGTTAATAATTTACCTTGAAACTGTTGGCTCCTCGTTTTTCGTGTACAATTTTTTTTCTTTTTTCCCGCCTTTTTTTCTTTACACGTTGGCAGTTACTTTCTGGTCTTGCCGTACTCTACACTAGCATCAGAATCAACACAACCGGATCAACATTGACTATATGTACGGCTCATAATCGAAAGAGTTTGTGCTTACATATGTGTTTAAATATCAGATAAACAGGTATTCTCGTTACGATGATTGATTTATTGATTTTCCGCAGTTCACATCTCTACCACATATTTGAATAGCTGTAACGAAAACAAACGACTACCGAACTCTCGTTTAACCGTGACTCGACTGATTTTCTTCCATTTGGTCTATTGAGAACGACGACCAAGT
>LOND01000861.1:68467-79316 GCA_014220965.1 Paragonimus kellicotti | reverse complement strand
ATTTCGCCTATCCACGCTGCTGTATGCAACAGATAGGGCGACCCGGTTTATACTGTGAGACAGCCGATGCGGTATGGAATTACTTGTGTTATGCATATTCATGGTTGTATATGGGCTGAGATACTGCCAGGACGCCCAGACCTAGACAGGAGAACGATTAGGGTTCTCAATCAAAGCCTTTAGATCAAAAGCCTGTAGCGCAAGACAGCGGTTGGGTGGCAATGTACCAGAACTGGTACTTTTTAAGGAAAAAGATGCCAATCTTCTTTCAACCCCCAACCTGGAGGACCAGGAGACTGTGGTTTGTCAGACCTCTAACTATTGGCCTGCCTGGTATGAGTGACTCTATCGGTGTGGTGACACACCGTCCAGTTTAGCCCAATAGGTCATCGAGATGCGCAAGCCGTCACACCACGTCAAGGTCCAGTCTCGTTGTGACAGATGTGGTAGAAAGGGTAAAATGTGAACGCTTAATAACCGAACGGAACGGAACTCAGAACTAGGGTAACCTCAAGTTTTCGGCAATCAGTTTTCTGTCATGAGTGATCGTCGACACGGGTGCAACAACATCTCAGTGAATTCCCCCTAATACCCACCTAGACTAGACAGGTGTACAAAAAGCCCGACTAAACCGGAGTGTACGATCGACGGTGAAAACGTGCCACCGATTGATGAATTACGTTTCAGCATTTGCTGACACGTTGATAGGTGGATCTGCAGCCTTAGTAGGAATCATTCAGATATGTTGTTCCATCACAGCCATTAACGGCAAATGAAGTTCCATAAATGAGAACATGAACACTGCAAGTTGGAGGAACTTAGTTGGAACGCGGCGGACTGGAATTACTAGCTTAAACCTTGTCCATTTGTCTTAATCGGTTAGGACTATTGGATCGTCTCATTGATTACGGGCTCAATTGTTCGACCCAACCCAAGAAAAAGAAGACATCAGTATCACCGTTTATTGGAAACGGTGCAAAAGCAGACCATAGGGGTTCTGAATATATATGGTGAAAAAAATACCGTACACGGCAGTCAAGACAAAACGAATCAGACAGGACGGTCACATCTAACAGTCGTGACATTAAGACAAATCGCGTTCCGGGGGCGTCAGCAAGCGCACGAGAAAAAGAAGTTCAGCGAATGTTGAAGTGTACTGGTGTCCGAATGCACGGATGCAATCTGATAGACTAAGCGCAGTAATACAAGTCTATCTACCCGACAGTGAACCTACTTCAGGCAACCTGGACCGAAATATTCTAGCTTCACTTCAGACAACAGACGTTTGATTTCATCCATAGGTTTGCACATCACGTACATGATGGTACGCGATGGTACGCGATTCATGTTACCTGCCTTGTTAGGAGATGTGCCTATTAACAAATACTGAACAGTCAGAAGACGAATGAACAGACTATGCGCAAAACAAGCTAAACTGATTAGGCCAAATGAAACTCAAAATTGCTGAATATACTGCGCACAGCACGAAGTGTCAAGTACGAGCTTAGAGACTAGACGTTCAGTTTCCAGTGTACAAATCACGATGACGGTTGTCTCCAAGCGAAAACGCACGACAAGCCTGAATGGGAGGGGTGAACATGAGCAGGACTCGAACTTTGAATATAATGATGGAACATCTAAGTCTCAATCATTGGGTCATCAGCAAACACTAGAAGCCAGTGACACTGTAAGCACTACTACGCAAATAAGTCAAGCAAACCATCCTGTAGTTTCAGAAAGACATAGAAGCACATCGTCACGCAACGAGAGCTTACCACGTAGATCCAGATGAGTACTAGCCCATTCTGTCAACAACTGAAGCTCTGTCTGTCCAACGGGTTGTAACTGGATGCGTAACGGTTCCAACAAGTCGGTTACCAATGACTGCGCAGATGTGGGTGAGCATAAATGCGGCGACAGCCACTGCAACGTCAACCAATCCTCACAGCCTAGCAATTGTGCCAAAGCGAGTCTTAGGCGACGAATGGTTTGCAGGCGCGCGTCGTTCGAGGCGTGATGGCCAGTTGAGCCTCCATACGATCGGATGCTTGCACGCTGAACCCAACTGTGCCATACACTTTTACGGACCTAATGAAAAATTACCAAAAACGTTACAGGAGTGTTGAAAGCGAATGGACATAACATGATAGCCAGATAACAGAACTACTGCAAACAATCACTTTTCAACGGAGAAGTATAACAAAGAACGTTACAACCTGGTTGTTTTAATCGTACGTAGATTGGACGTTGTCAAAGCGCCAAACGTGGAACACGGAGTTCGAGTGGTATGTCCAATATCCAGACTCACTGCACCAAGAATATCAAAGGAATGGTACAGCCAGAACACGAAGTTTGCGAGATAAATTCATTTCGTACACTTTTCAGTTGAAAACATATAACACTTACAATTTTAAGTAAACGAACGGTTAACTGAAAACAAATGAATACCTGTGGCTTTCTACATCTACCTTGATCTTGGTTAGGAAAACTAGGGCAAGCGTAATGTCAAGAAATCGAAGCCATTTCAGTCGGATCAAATTTTAGGGTGAAGCTTCGCGATTCGAAGAGAGTGCATAATGAATCCGAATTTGAGAAAGTGTTTGGTCAACTCGTTGATTTCATGCCAACTTCATCTGAGCACGTGAGTTGGTTGAAAGCCAAACAGGTTGACGTAAGCAATGAATTTTGTTTTAAAGATGTGCTCTCACCAAACAACATCCAAATGATCTCAAGGACTTACAAAGCAATGAAAATATTACCATAGTGAAACCTGTCAAGAGATACAACGCGGTCGTTCTCAACAGATTCGATTACCTGATTGTAATAAACGCAGTGCTTTCAGATATTACAGAATTCGGAGTCGACGCACAACCTGATAATGTTTTACTGATCGAAAAGCAGATACCACATGAGCTGCAAACAGTATTGTTGCATGGTATTATTTCACCGGCACAATATCATAATCTTCAACCAACTGGTTGGAAGACCTCACAAAGGTATGATCTTCCATAAGTTCATAATCCTGACGTGTCTGTTAGGGTCATTCTTGCTATGAATAACTCTTCGTATCAATAGCCTGGCTGGTAGACATTCTTAAACCTATAAGAAATGAATTGTCAAAACATAGCCTCCCGTCAGCTCTTGAAGCGGTCAACATGTGCAACACAAAAATGTTCAGTCATTGTTCATCAACGTAACCTTGATTGAAACTGTCGGTTTTCCACGTGATTACATTTTAGCTCACCGTGTTCAACATGCATACTGGCCCCGATTCCCAAAGATATAATATTTTTATGCATACAGAATATCAAGTTTTATTTCAACGATGATGGCTATATACAAATCGACGGAGTAGCAATAGGAAGCCTGCTCTGTCCATTGTTTGCTAATATTTTTATGGCGAAAGTGGAACACAAAGCGTCAGATGCAATCAGCCAGGTTGTTCTTTTCAACAGATACCTGGATGATGTGCCAAATAAGCGTGAAAAACAAATACCGAATTGAAAACCTTCTGATCAAGTTTAACTCGCTTCACACCAACATTTATTTTATATATGAACACGAGAACAGTGATTTAATGGCCTTTCTTGAAGTGTTAATTATCAGAAATTTTGTAGACAACACAGAACGCCTGAGTGGGGTCAACCCGGTGATCAGTATCTGTTAAATGTGCTGCTGACTTTGAGCTTGAAAGACAAACTCCCTGTCCTCGACCAATCCATGGTTGTATACTCATTTTCCTGCTGTTGTACGGCAGAATATGTAGGTCGCACGACGAGGCGTTTGTCAAAACGGATCAAATTATCAGAAAATCTAAAGGGACGATGGGACGTGCGGTATACCGGGAACCCGCATGCACTAGACTATCTTACTTTCCTCATTTTCTCGCTGATGCAGCACAAGAGTTCTCCAGTTCGAACACTGTTTTACAGAGCTAGGAAAATAAGCACCACCGAAACACTAGAGGAATTACGACTGCAGAAGGATGTGTTGCGTTCGAATAACTATTCGGACACGTTCATCGAGCACCACAGCAAATTACGTGTCCACAACGATGCTCGACCAACCGTACAAAAGACAGTTTTTACTGGACTGTTCTATAAAAGCAAGAAGCTAATGTTAAGGTTAAAACGAAGACGGGAGTTGGGTTTATATCGGACCTACAACGCCACCCAACCTCGTCTTATTGCACGCACCAGAAACATGTCCTTGCCATCAATCACCGACGACTGGTCTCACACTAAGAATCCTGCAGACCATGCCAGATTGTTAACATTATTTCACACGCGCCAAGGCGAGATACTAGATTGGACATACATGCGGATGTCTAATGGTCACAGAATCTAATTGCTCATTTCGTATTTCTATATACACTATAGCTTAGTTTATCAGATTGTTTATCAGATTTCTAAAGCGCTTTAGTCATGTTCTACCTGCAATCTAAACATTGAGCGGTGCATATCGAAGATTTTATACTGCAGGCAGTACTCGTGGTGTTTCGTTTTAACAGCCTGTCATATCACCTTGTATTTGTCGAGAGTATTTGAATATTCTTCTCATTTATATAGTTTAATATTCGTGTTATGACAACTGCAAATTACTGAAGAATATTCCAATACCCTGCTCATTAAATACGTACTATAGTACTGCATTTCAGATGGCTTCCGGATAAATACGGATAAAAAAGCTCGAAGAAGTAAGTACGGAACTGCAGAGAGGTTCATCGACAGCTGTAGGGAGATTGGGTAAAAATCGTGTTCAAAAAAAGTAAAAGAAAGTGAATAAAAGAAGACTTTAATGAAATTTCTGGGGTAAAATCACATCAGCAACAAACACGCTGAAACGTCCCGTCAAATGTGCACATTTACTGGCCCATAGAGTGTGCTAGGAGGGTGATTAGAAGACTTGTAGTGCAGGTCGTCATTCACGTATGTGCCGACCGAGTAGAATTCTAGAACTCTCAACCGAATCAGCCGATCACAAAATTAGGCGGTATGTTCTTCAGTGCGAACAGACCTTAACACTTAAGCAGTTCCGTCGATACAGCAGCCGGCAAACCCTATATTCCAGTTTCGGCGAATGATCACTTAGGCGTTCCTCTTTGTTCAACGGGATCAGAGGTCCGGCAACGCTTTCATCAGGCAACTATGTTGATCACTGCGTTACTCACGTCACAGTAGGTATGATAGAATTATCACATTCGCCTGTGATTAATGCTCAGACTGCTAGAATGCCTTTAAAAAAGAGGGTAACTGTCCCGTTAGCTCCCATCGGCGACTCTACAATTAGGATTTCTCTTCAAGCTGAAATCAGACATTGTTAGACTTCTAGAGTGATAGGTTGATTAATGAAAAGTCTATGGGAACGCAACAGTTGCAATCAGTTGTGGACGAAGTTCAGTTTACATTCATCAAAAGTTCGTCTGCTTGACGACAACCCCCTTCAAGGTCTCTGTAACGTATTGTGAATTGACCTTATTCCGCAAGTCCCTTTATTTGGGGAACGTTCTCACGCTCTAAAACTCGTTGAGTGGCACGTTTCTGGACACTTTCAAAACGTGTTAAATCGGTTTTCGAATAAGGGTTGCAGGTCTAATATGTCTGTTGTCAGGTATAAACGAATTTTGGAAGCGAACACGGCGGGAAGGATATCAGAGTGAAAAACCCCACAAATGTCACCATAATGTCATTTGTGCTCTTTTGGCTACTGCTCTACACTTCGCAGATAGGCTTAGATTGTCTACCACTAAGGTCCCTAGGTCAGGATCGCACACGGACATAACGTTGCCAAGGCAGTAGTCAGCACAATTCTGATGAGGAATGTGCATGTGTATGTATCTGAGGATGCTAAACGGCAAGCTGTTTTCTATGGATCACTGATTTACACAATTTAAACCCCTCTACAGAGTTTCTACATCCTCTGGACAATGCACCTCGTCAGAGTTTTGTGACGTCGGCGTAAAGTAGCAACGGCTATTTGACGACACCGAGAGTTTAAGAAGGAAAGAAAGGAACAACCGGGGGTCTTAAGATGGACCCTCGCAGAACACCGTCGTTGGTTAGGTACCAGTCTGATAACTCTCCATTCACATTGACATTGAACCAACGTTCAATTAGACGATCATTTACCTACCTGAGTAAACGCTCACTGAGGGCATAACTGTGAATTTTATGTGGCACGATGGAGTGATCAACCCTATCAGAGGCTTTGCAAAAAGCAAGATAGATCAAACCAATCGTCTATCTTACGTCGGCAGCCTTTGTCAGAGTCAAGAGCAATCAGCAGATACGGTGACCCAGGCTGCTCCTGGGTAGTAAGTTCAAGGTTTGCATTCATGACATACAGAGTAGGCATTTATTACGTTGGAGTCCACTGAAAACAACACTATTGGTAGATGGTTTGCTAGGCCATCTTTACACCCACTTTCGAGGAGAGGCTTGATTGTGAACTGTTTCTAGGCTTTCGGCAGATGACCAGTTGAGAAGGAACGATTAAAAAGTAGTTATCGGTTCTGCTGATTCGGCAGCACAGTTTTTCGAGACGACTGGGGAAACAATAAATCTGGGCCGGCGACTTGTGGGCTAGTAGGTTCGCTAAGCTGATCGTTGCGTTGAAATTGAAACAAGTTAAAAGAAAACAGAGGATGCTAGTCGGTTGAGCATAATAACACGACAAACATTCACTAACATATCCAGTAATACAGAAGAAAAATAAAGCCAACCGGTCAACAGAGTAAAGCAAGATTATACGAGTCGGTTAAGCCGCTGGAAGACACACTACGACGTTGCATTTGAGAATGACTGAAAACGACTGTTTGTATCTGACAAGTCTAGAATCAGCATTGGGGAAAAACGTTATCGGAGCTATTTTGAAAAACGATACTCATCATTGTGATCAGTACAGCTTATTTTGATAAACACCGAACATCGCTTTTAATAGTGAGAAAGGCCACGGTTGGAAAAGGTCTAAGCTGTGAATGATACCAGTGATTTCCGTAAGGAATGTCCTTTTTCGGTTACTGGAAAATTTGGAAGAGCGCATACAATGGTTAGAAATGTTTCACATCTACCGATAACTTATCGGACAATTTGGTGGCTATGAATGACAAGTGGTACTTTTGTTGAATGTGTCCCTTTACTTCCCGAAAAAAAAACGAAGAACAGATGTCGTAGAGTGGCTTATGTTCACGATCGACGTTCAGCGCACGCACACACAGTGGTAGACGTGGAACGACGATTTCCTGCCAACCAATATAACAACAATAACTTAGCCGCCCGATGCAGGTGTCACCAATGTAACGAAATGTCAATGCAGAAAACGCTTTGTGCAAAGTACGCTACTGTGCAATGAAAACATAATGGACGTTTCTCGTAACCTACTGGATGTTTTGAACGTGCTCAAGTTAGTAAGGAGTAGATTTACCGCCAAAATTGTGGTGAACCGCTTCAAACATTACTTGGCTATGAACCATTGAAAAGACTTTCTGAAATAAACCAAAACCAATATGTATCTAGAAATACTCTAGATCGACTAACATCATCCATGCGAACATTAAGGGAATTTTCATTACTGGATTCTGTCGAAGGTTTAAGAGGCCCGCCGACCACCGCCGGAATAAATTTTCAGGATACACACGATATATATACATACGGGGAATTTATTCCTTCGATGCTCCAGCGGTGGTAGGCTGGTCAGGCCTGATGCATAAAAATATTATCGGCGCAAATCGTGAAGGCAGGAAATGTTGCTATACTGGCGTACTGACGAAAGATGGCTCGCAGGAGTGAATGCATTGGTACTCCGGTCGATCGTGAGAAGTCACAGCGCTGTGAAGAAGGGGTACAAGCACACAGTACCAAACATTTACAAAATAACAGTACAGAAGATCGCCATACGATTTTGGTCGCGGCCATTTTATTTAGTTTGGCGCATAATTCGTTGTCTCTAAAGGTATTTCAAATAGAATTCAGCCTACTGTCATCCAACAAAATTTATTTGCTCACTGAAAAAAAGTTACGGATATCGATTTGATAGTGTTAACGTCATTGTTAAAGGTGAGTTGGTCATGTGATTTTATCGCGGAGCGCACATGTACACTAGATCCCGTAAATCAACTTCCGATTACAAACGAACACGCTTTTCGTTTTGCAAACTGTCGCGTCGATAACACTTACACCCACAGCTTCACGATCAGTTACCTGGAAATGAAAGCGTGGCTTTCTCAAGTTGGCCAGATCACATTACAGTATAATGAAGTCTAGCTTTCACTGACAAAAAGATTGTCTATTGATTCGGGTACAACTTTTGTTTAAGCACCAAAAAACGAAAAGCAGCCAACCCACTTGTCTGGTGCTGCAATGTCGCAGCAACGATTTGACTGTTACGTCTGAGGCGATGTTAACACGCATATCGGCTACGTGACCACCATTCTGACGACCGCCTAACAAAGCGGGTAACCAAGCGGGAGTAGACGGAGCCAAATCAGACTCAGCTACGGGAATGTGTGCAGAACCCGTAAGGTAAACCAACTCGGAGACATTCGGTAGACGTCCAGTGAATCGCGAATGAGCCATCTGAGAACCGGCAACCGTAGAAGACGCAAACACCATAGCCTGGAATTGCCCCAATTCGTTTTCCAATTCAGCCTTTAGACTTCGAAAACGATCCAATTTTTCCTTCGCCTGAGAGATATTCAACGCAGCCATTGTTTTATTCACGTCTTCCCGCTGATCAGATTTTACTTTAGAGAATGAAGATACTGGTGTCCCAGATGCAGCCAGAGAAAGTTCAGCGCCTTGCTGACGACAATCATTGATGAGCGCCTTGAGCATTTCTAAAAACATAGAGTAAAAACAACAGAATAACCAATTACTGCTAATAAACTGGAAACACCACAAATTCCGAAAGCGTTTTCCACCGCCGCTGACAATACCGAATAGTAGGCTCATCTTTCGGGTGGGTGAGAAACTCTGAGGCCGAACTATCAAACTGTCTGCTGTATATGGAATTCCAAAAAATATCCGCTGCTCTCCGGGATAAATTACTGATAATAAGGTTACGTAAGTAGAACTATTTTCCAAAGTTAAAACGACCCGCTAACATCACATTTGATTACGGTACGGAAAGGTGATAAACTTCAAACAGGAGTGATAGACAAAGATTTGTTATGTCTTAACACACGGACGGTTCCATCTAGATGCAACGCACGGAAAACGTTCGTATCCTACTCAAATTTGACGCCAAAACAATGAACTGATTTCGTTACAAGTCACCAATCATTTGTACAAAAATAAGCTAAGTGTTTACAACACTCATCTCAAATGGGTTGAACAAATAAAAAGTTAACACAAAGCGTCCTAGGTTAGAAATTAATAAGGCAGCAGGAAGAGAAACGCTACCGGATGCTACCAGTTTCATCTGTCCCATCAGATCGCATGCTGAAAGCAATCAGAATGCACAACAAACGTGAATGACGAAAACGGTTGAATAAAGTGAATTCATGGTCAAAACCTTCATTGCTAAGAAAGGTGGACAGCATGGCACATTGAATTTTATGTACACCGCATTGGCCTGTCTTCACTTGATCCACACGGATCCACCGAGGGCCAGGAGATCGGGATGAATGAACGAATCAAGTCAAGGTTGTGATGTCTCTAGAAGATGCTGGACACTCGTTTGCTTGCCGGTTTGCACACTACGCAGAGTCAGCCACCTGAGGAGATGTATCCACAATTCTCTGACGCAGGCATCGATACGTTCTGTCAACGTAAATATTACTACGACTGCAAGTGACCTGATGTAAGATGTAAGAAGGGATGGCTGAGTATGTTGCGACTGGCGTTCCCCAACATAACTCCTCAATTTGAAAGCAAGCATGATACTTCGGGTGCGAGAAATGTGCGTTTCGCAGAAGATTAAAGATGATTATACATTACAAGCGACACGTAGTCTCCTCTGATAAACATGTCTGTGTTAACTGTAAGTCATTCAGGCCTTCCGATTGTTATGAACGAATAGAAATCTCTCCGGGCATCCGCTAGCAAGCAATGAAGTTGCAAAGAACTGCCATCCTTGTATCAGACGGCCACTCGTGCAAATCCGCCGGGCTCTGACAAACAGCGTTTTAACTAGGCTCCGCCCGTAGACCACGAGCTCAAAGCTGGAGAAGTGGTAACATTGTCAACTCTAAATAAATTTGCGAATTCGCCATCCGAAATTTGTTTCAATCGTTCTGAGAAGAAAAGTTGTCAGTATCGGATCTACAGGATTGCATTGTTCGAATTCAACACCGGTGTTCTCTATACATGAAAAAAGTGAGGTTCGTTAGTTAATCGACAGGAACGAGTTGGCGAAACATTACGAAACGGAAAAGGAACCTAGAGAAAATGCACGATTTCACGCAAAGGAACGCCAACAAACGGTGACTGCACACCAACTGGATACATCGTTCCTTTATTCACAGAAACCGTTTAACCGGCTCCAACGAATTTGTGACACAATACGTTGACAACTTCTGAAACGGATTAAGCGCATCAACGAACGATCCAGCGAGTTTGTGATAGGAGGAGTTAACCACAGGTAATGCAACAGGCGTTCTGCTAAGTACTTCGGAATGCGCTTTGCAGCCTCAAAATGCAAAGTGCTTCTGCAAGATTGCTGTGATTACGTAATGTTAGATAATGAAGTCATGGAGGTTGTTGACCGGTTTGTATACCTGGGAAGCTGCATCAGCAGCGGAGGTGTAGGGAATGAAATAGAAGCGCGTATTTCCAAGGCTAGGGCGGTGTTCGCTAATCTGAGACACCTATGGCGACAGAGAGGTATTTCCTCTGAAGCTTAAGGGTCGCGT
>LOND01000861.1:51945-66510 GCA_014220965.1 Paragonimus kellicotti | reverse complement strand
CATCAAAAAATCACAGGAGTGGCACGGATCACAGTCTACTGGAGGATGATAGGAGTGTTGTAGTGTTACGTGTGCATGTCGTGAGACACGCGTTTATCGGTGTCGAGTGGTTCACGCTTGATCCGGTTTCAAGTGGATGTGGAATGATTAGCCAGGGGAGATGGAGGGTTTGTACGATTTTTTTTGCGAACACAAGCAAGGGTTGTAGAGTTTGACGGCAATAGGCTCGGCCGTTGATAAAAATCGTATAGTGCGAGAAAGTCTATTTCCAGTGCGAGTGGCTCCCACTTACTTTACACTGACCATCAAATAAATCCGGATGAAGTGTTCCGAGTCATTTGCAAGGTTCGTCAATCCTACTCCAGAGCTGTTAGAGTGCTCATATATATGTATACTTACTCAGGAGCCATACACTCGTAAACGCACGGTAACTGACATTCGAGCAAGGCGAGAGTAGAGAACCGTTGATCAGAAGCACTAGTGAACAAACTGCCACTTAAATCAAGTGAGTGGACCCACTCAACATTTGAAACAAGTCGCAACAGCTATGAAAACGTGATGTAAACAGATATGTTCTGAAGGAGTTGCGTAGTTGGGACATAATTGGATTGATGGTACGTTGATGAACCTAATCAACAAGCGCCACCCGAACCCACCTATATCTAAATACGATGCTAACCGTCGAGAACTTAAACGCAAGCTAGATAAGAGTTTGCACGCGCACAACTTGCCTGAACAATCTGGTAACAGAAACCTTTTTTGTCCGAGAATAGCAGAAACCTGCCTTCCCCCATTCATGATTGTGCCGATGGTCAAGCCTATGTCAGTTCGACCACATGCGAAAAATGTTTTCTTAACGCCAACCAGTTGCGTCGACTTGACAGATGAGGCGAACATTCTGAGGAACAGTTCAGTTGGCGCCAACCAAACTTTATGAACGACGAGGTCCAAATGGTCATTTATTGCGCTTCAGACGGTCACCGGTTGAAAGCGACTCCAGAACTTGAGTTACTGAAGTGTAACAATGTTTTTGGACCAGACCTCCCCCTTTCCCCTTTACCGCTCTTTTCAAGAGTGTTGACGAAAGATTAATATCGGAACTGACAAAACTGTTTCAGAGTTTGGGAAACTCAAGAGGTACCACGTGATTGGAGCATATCAACAGAGATTCTTGTTTCAAAAATGGAGCCGGAAATCTATGTGGCAGCCATAAAGGCGTCAGCCAATGGCATTCAAGTTAATCACTAGTCTTGTAGTACGTCAACTCACTAAACACGAGGAAAGTCAGATACGGGAAGAACAAATAAAGCTCTGATCCGGTTAAATGTGAACTTTGGCCCTGCGGCGAGTCTCGGAGCACAGACACTTTCACAGATGGCCTAAGATCGTGGTCTTTTTGGACCTGGAGGTTGTCTTCAATTCGGCTGCGTGTTACGTTTCTTGTATATCTTTTGATCTGTTAGAATCACCACATGCCTACTCTGTGAGCAGAGTGGAAGACCATAGTGTTCATCATTTTTAGTGGTGTTCGCCAAGGGTGTTCAATTTCCCTTCCCGACAGATTTTGTAATGGAGAACATCTTGGAAAGTACGCCCGGAGAATCCAATAAGCTTCGTGATGATCCTCCTCTTAGCATTAGGTTGACCGACACGGAACATGTGGAGAACATCGTCCCCCTCAGCTCCCTTGACGAATGCATGTAGACCACAGTAAGTATAATTCACCGGACTGGTTCGATGAAACACGAAAAGGTTGAAACGATCGTCAATCACTTCGACGGTGGTCATTGGGACCAATCATTTGCGAAAACCTCAACCCTTGCAGGGGTCAAAGCGATGTTCGCTCGTTTATCGGTCAAATGCAAGACTGATTGACTTTAACTTAAGAGAAAAAGAAATTCAACAGTTCGTGAAAATAAGTCATACACCTTCTTGCAACCCTGGCGGCCGTGTAGGGGTTCGAATTACTTCGTTCGAAACTGACATGTTACTGTTTGGTCAACCAAACCATGATGGTAAACCCATCACCATACCTCCAACACGTTCGTCCATACTTGTTCCCTAATTACTCTTTTGAACATGTCAGGTAGACATTCACGTCAATTGTCTCTTTGGTATGTCGTACACAGTATGTAACGTGCTCCGACGTTGATAACCTTTTACCCCACATTTCAAGGGGTAGTGCGAACTGTAAAAGCGGCTACGTCTATTCGAACAAAATCCAACATAGCGCCTGACCAGAAACGCCTGTCATAGTCAGCGGTTTCAACTCTGTCAATAACCTTAGCGTTGGTGACACCAACACACCACCTTGTTCGTTGTTTGGTACGACTTATGGCAACAAACATCGCCATAGCTACCCAAGTTTCTGCCACACGCCTCTATGGGAATGACTATCCAATGCTAGGTAGAATGCTGCGCAACACACCCTACGTTGACGCCACCATACGAGATAGGCGCTACACGCTCCAACGATGAAGACCTTTAACCCCAAGGCTTGTACAACTTCATCCAGGAAAATAATTAGAAGTCGGAGACTATTCCTACATCAAACCATCCGTCCGTTATACCCCACAAGCTTCAACTGGCTCAATTAATGAATCGCAACAATCGAAACCATTCTTACTGCGCCATCTGGATTTTGATTAGTTCTAACTTTTTTTTACACAGTTTTGTTACTCACATATATTCGGTACATCACTACCTACTTTCATGTGTACTTTTTCCACTTGGCGTTATGCACTTTCTGATCATATGTAATTTTTGCATTAACAGCTGCGATCCCATGGCCTTCCAGATAAGTGCCTGAACTACAATCTGACGCTGGTTCAGGGTGTGATCGATTCTACAGCGTGGTGTGTGTGTGTGCCCAACCAGAGCAAAGCGGCCACACCACACTTGGACGGGGGTCACTGAGACCATTGTTGAAGATGCTAGTCGACGAGCAAGCTCGCCAGCTGGTACAAGTGTTCGTGTTAACTCATTATTTGGCTGATATGCTGCCTTTTCCAGCTGGACCAAAATCCCAGTAAAGTTCAACGAATCAAGCGGTGAGATAACATAGTTGACATATGTCCGGGAGGACGAAGTAACGATGAGATCGTCTTAAGTAGGGAGGTGGTCAGATTAATACTCTGAAACTTCGTTTGACGGACTCGGTGCTCACATGATGATTACACCAAACGAGCAATCGTGCGCAACCGACGACTGTGAAAAGCAGATAATCGGCGAACATCTTCCGTTTGAGTGGGCTAGATTTTGCAACCACATGGCGAGAGTGAACGTATGGATGCTGAGTACGTCAGTCTTTTCGCGGACAAACTCTGTTTAATATCAGCACAGGCGAATATTTCGAAAGTCATTCGAATCTGTGAAACTTCAACACCAACCACTTCATTCAAGCCTCCAAGCAACACTTACGCAACAATCCGGATGCACAAAACCGCTTATTAGCTTTTACAGGCTACCAGTGAACAAGACAGCAGGCGGGGCGCGTACAGTCTGAGTCATCTCGAACTGGTACTTATACTTTCGGTAGCAAACCACCTTCGATACCAACAAACTTACACCACCAACCAGTTTAAAATATGTTTAAGTGTCTGAGTAGCTCCAGGTTAGCAAACTATCATCGGCATGATCTGACTAAGGCGAGAAATTCGACGTCACCGGAGTACTCATTTCGCAAAGCTGTTTCTAGGCCTGCATATGAAAAGCGCACGCAAAGCGTAAGTTTACACTTCAGATTTGCTACACTTTTACGAACGCACGTGGCGGAGTATTATCGGTCGAGTGAACAACTAATTTATTTGTTGTAACCCAGGATATATATTATTTTCATGATCCGATCCGCCTCTCATTGCAGTCACTCACTTCAACTTCCTACTGGCCATTGGCCATATGTAACATGGTGTTAAACAACGGCCTCTGATGCGAAACTGAAGCTGTGTTCGAAAAAACCAACTTGGTCCTGTCAGCTGGGCAGACAGCAGCCCATGCGTGGACCGAGTCACCATAATTTTGCATTACGGAAATGTTCATGTGGCCGTTGAATCACTTACTCTATACAACCGTCCTTTTCCTCCCAACTTTGTTAGCTGAAACCGTGGTTCATCAGTCTGCATCAAGCGATCGGCTTTTTGCGTCGTACCACACTGAGCACGGTAAAATTCTGTGGAGTCACATGAATTCAAGGAGATCATGCAGATTCAAGTTAAAAAAAGTTACTTAACAAATTACCCATTTGCAAAGTACAGCTGCCGATAACTCCGGCCGACACACGATCGGATATATCGTCGACCGAGATATAACGCTCAGGTCGGCTACTCTGGAGGCCATGAGTCAGTTATTTCACTGTGTGGACGACGAACACCATCCCTCTGTGCTGAGGTCACTCAATAATACTTCCCATATTCAACAAAAGTAACAGGGACTCTTGCGAAAACCATAGGGGAATTACCCTGACCCCAGTCATCACTAGCGTTCTGTCATTCATTATACCTCGTCGACTCACTGCAGGTCGGAAGACAAACATTAGAGAATGGGCACGGTTTCCACTGGGCGAGATGTATACATCATTTACACCTTTCGTCAGACTTGCAGCAGCGTCCTGGCTCACGACCACCATTTGTCGAATTTCCAACTACAAGGGTGTGTTCGATGCGGTGGGTCGATCTACATTTTAGAGTCGCTTAAACGCAGATGTGTACCGAACAAGTATGTGAACATACTGTCGGCGCTTCATTTCCATACTTCAGCTCAGGTTAGGGTTTACGGTGAACTATGTGACAGTTTCAACACCAGCAGCGGTGTATGTCAAGGCTGTCCACTTTCACCATTTTTGTTCAACTTGTTATGGACGAAACAATGGAGGATTATCTGCGGCCTCACAAGTACGGTGGACCTCCTACCTGGTGGAAGACTGACTGATCTTGATTATGCTGACGACAAGGTGTTGCTGTTTGACAACTTTCAAGCGGCACAAACAACGCCAACGCTATTTCGCGTTCTGCTAAGTACTTCGGAATGCGCTTTGCAGCCTCAAAATGCAAAGTGCTTCTGCAAGATTGCTGTGATTACGTAGATTTAATGTTAGATAATGAAGTCATAGAGATTGTTGACCGACTTGTGTACCTAGGAAGCTGCATCAGCGCCAGTGGCGGAGGTGTAGGGAATGAAATAGAAGCTCCTATCTCCAAGACTAGGACAGTGTTCGCCAATCTGGGGGTACCTCTGGCGACAGATAAGTATCTCTGTGAGGCTTAAAGGTCGCATATGTAAGGCGACATTGAGGGCTGTGTTACTTTACTGCAGCGAAACGTGACACCTCAGGGTAGAAGACGTGAACATCTTATGTATTTGACCACGAGTCTGCGTTCGATGCTCGTGTCGGTGGCACCAACGAGTAAGTAACGAAGAGGTTAGGAAGCAGGTGTTTGGCACTGATTGTCAAACGAGTTCTTTGTTCACTCCCTACACTTGCACGTACTAAGGATGTCAACTGATCGTTTGTCCCACCGACCACTATTTACCGACACTGCAGCCGACTGGCGTAAGGTGTGATATGGATAGATGATGACCTGGCGAAAAGAAATGAAGTCGTCCACGAAGGGGTTGGCCACTGTAGGTCGGGTTCGTCATCCAGGCCAGAGACCTCGCGACTCACAGAGTCGTTGGCTGGAGAGGTCAATCGTGCGGTCAATCATGCTGAGTGACGTGAATGTCGTCATTGTTTGGCCGAATTGTCTGTGAAATGAGTGCACTTAATGACGCGGGGCAATAGAAGCCGTAGGAAACTGTCTTGCTGATGACACCTTACTTTCACTTACAGCTCGGTTGTTTGCTTGCGAGGTGAAAGCGCCTTGGTGAGGAATATTTGAATATAGACGTAGCTGTTTTCTCACAGGTAGTTAGGTCCGTTTCCATCTTTTCTTCTTCTTCTGTCTTCCCGTACAGGATTTGATTTTTCTTCTCCCGAGTTGTTCCACGTCACTGCTACGGTGTACCGAAGCCCAAGCCAGAGCACCTTCTGGTCAGACCCGAGGCTGTTGTGATAATGGCGCTGATACTAGTGATGCTGGGTAAATACACCGGTCCACATGAGTTCGCTAACTGTCATTGTTCATCAATCGTCTACATCCTTGCTCGTCTCGACCGCTCAGTTTCGTTGCCCTAAGATGACACGTGAAACAAACCATTTCTGCTTTTTTTAATGACGCCACTGTTTTCGGCTGCATCAGCTTGGAAGAAGCGTTCTGTCGCTCTTAACGAATATGGTTTCCAACCTCTCATAATCTTGCCGGGTGGTCATTTTTCTAATTGTTGATGCAGTTGTTGTTGTCAATGATGGTGATGGTGAGAATAATGATGATGATGACGATGATACTGCGATAGTAATAGCGAAAGCAAATTGTATTGCGCATAATGAGCTTGGCATATTTATTAGGAGACCCGGCTGAAGAAAATGTGAGCACCCATTGGACTCGAACCAGCGACAGGAACAGCATGCCCAAGTGCAGTAAATGCTCTACCAGTTGAACTGTGAAGATGAGCTGAAAGCTCAGAAGTTAATTTAAGAAAGAACTGTAGGAAATTCTGACCTCGGCTAGACTGTCTACTCCCTTTGAGTCAGTGGATACTCCATCAGTACACTTCCGTAAAAATACAGTGGGCCCATGCAAGAGCACTAGCTATACGTGTAATATGCGGGTCTGATCCATGCAGGCTGCCTGCTACAAGCCACACAAGTGCTGTCTCGCAAGAGACGTGGTACCAAACAGATGAAGGTACGGAAACGGATTCACAATAAAACAAGTGAAGAGCAATTACAAAGAAATGAATACAATAACGAAAGAAACAGGAACGCTATTCATGGCATCATGCCTCTACATTTAACCAAGGTTTAGATAATGGGGAAAAAGACCCAAACACATCAATGTAGTAGATAAGGCCACAGTTAAATTTCCGACTCTCACACCACAATATTTGGCATAGTGTGAAGTTACACTTCTGAATACTACGAAACTGCCCACATCTAATCAACGCCTGGAATGACCCGTCAAAACGACGCGTGAATCGACCAAACGATTATTGTCAAAAATAACTGTTTTTTTTTCGACACCTCGATGTGTGTCTACGTTAGCCGTTATGATAACCCAGTTACTACACAAGTTTTGGTCAAAAATGGTTCGCAACGGAACGGTCGTACAAGGCTCATTCAATCAATCAATCAGTACTGACAACCCTACTGAGTAACCGAAGCCATATTTAGGAGTACGATGGCAACGATGGTGCCAACCAGGCAATAGGTACGTCTCAACAGAAAGCGGGAGGACTAAGTATATGCAACCTGTTACAGCTGGTTGTCCTTCACTTTTAGAAAGTAGTAAAGGCGCAAACGATGCAATCGAAAAGTTCGACACAAAGTATGTGAACATGCAGCTAACAGCTTAAAAATCCGTTCGGAGGTTGGCCTAAACATTTACCACAAACAGCATTATTCACGATGCAATGAAGAATAGATCATGCACCATCAAAAATGTGGGCTTCCACTATGTTTTACCAAAATAAAGAATATCCAGAAAGATGGTACTCAGCGACTTGTACAATGGTGTAGATTGTCAAACAGTGCCACTCGTAATATCGCTCAAAATTATGGTACTCTGCCTGACCGCAAAGATCGGTTGCAAGATATGCGGTTGAACGAAGCACATCATCGAGGGACGTTTCGTATTGGTTTTTCCTGATTGACGATATGCACCACATAATCTTCATTAATGCGGTGATAAGACCACCATGGGGCTGTTAGAAAAACCCGTTTTCGAACACGCAATAGTTAGGTCTTCGGAAATCCTTAGAATAGCCACTGGTATACGCTTAAAGACAATTCGTGTGAACCACTGATGTATTACTGTCTATGATGCTGATGATGATTCGTGTGAAAAGTAACGACCTTTGTGAAGACTGCCAGACAAGGTGTGGTAGAAGTAGAGGTGCAAGTAGGGACATGTACAGATTTGCAACAGAATCTAGCTGGAGATGTGGACGTACACCTAGAGAAACCAATACAAATGAGAATAGAACAATACAAGATTTTGAAAGCAAACGACTTGCAAATACATGGGAAGAAAGTGGCAGATAACCCTCTCGTGGACTCAGAAAATTTCGAAACCTTATGAGCAGCTACCGGATAGTAATGCAACCAACAGACAATCACACATGTATTTACAAAACGGAGAACTATATAACAATGAGCTGAAAGCAACATCAAACACAGCAAAATATGTGACTTCAAATTTTAGTAAAGGCATTTTGCACATGAAGCGATCATCACAAACGGCGACTTAGCAGTAGAATACGTTACGCACTAGGATCTAGAAAGACATCTCAGAAATGAAGTTGTGGACAGACAATGAGAAGTAGATGGCATTTCATTCATAGGAGATGGGAAGTAAAAAAATCAACACGTTAAGGCAGTACATGATAGAAATAGTCAGGCCAGAAAGAGCATTTTGCAAGACGAAGGAGGACCGTAGTTTCTAATATCAGACTTTGCACACATTAGGCGAAACGACTATACGGGAACGAGTATGGAGCTAAAATGAAAAGGAAGTAAGAACGAAGAGAAGTAACATACTCTAGAAGACGTTCCAATTGATAATGAATGGGAAAAACGCTTGATCGGCCAAGCGGGTAAACTGAGAACAGTTCGAAAAAAGAGAGGTTGGGTACCATACAGAACGCTTCTTCCAAGCTGATGCAGCCGAAAACCAGTGGCGTCATTAAAAAAAGCAGAAATGGTTTGTTTCACGTGTCATCTTAGGGCAACGAAACTGAGCGGTCGAGACGAGCAAGGATGTAGACGATTGATGAACAATGACAGTTAGCGAACTCATGTGGACCGGTGTATTTACCCAGCATCACTAGTATCAGCGCCATTATCACAACAGCCTCGGGTCTGACCAGAAGGTGCTCTGGCTTGGGCTTCGGTACACCGCAGCAGTGACGTGAAACAACCCGGAAGAACTAAACGTTGAAATGTTAAGCAATAATAAAGAGGGAGACTAAGCAGAACTAGAAATGATGTGAGTGCAAATACGCCGCTGACCGCGTCACACTGTCAACACAAATAGGGTTTCTAACCAGCGATTTAAATGATCACGAGGATCCCAGCCAGACACGCGACACCAATCCACTTTACTCAGTGGAACAGTGAGGGTGCTCATGGTGCATAACCACGCTGTTGTTTGACCGCCAACGCGATTCTATCCGACGGTTCGTGATTTCGGTAAATAAAGCCTGCTACGGAAAACGCTCAGCTGGAATGCGGGGTACGTAACCTATCATAACCATCGCAAGCTGTGCAGCGTCATTCGTTGATCGTCCATCCCTAGCGTCCTGGAATACGCGCCGGCGAACAACCACACTGCTCACTTGATGTGAGATAATTGGCGAAGACAACGACTGCCAGACATAGCAAGTCTGTTCACATATTCGTCGAGAACAGGCCACGTTCAGAAATGCATCAGAAAAGTGGGGATACATTTACCACAGACATTCAACGCCATCGATTTATGTGATTGGAAGAAACGTAGCTGTTTGTTCACATTTTAATGTTGGCGTGATGTTAGAAGTTCTCCATCGGCCAGCACTCTTGCATGACGTGATGTAGTAAGTGAAAATGTCGGGAAAGGCCCAGGCAAAACGTCCGTATTGTCAAGCAAAATTTGTATCAATTTTTTCATGAACAGCTGCGTGCTTAAACAAGGTAAACGCAAGTTACACAGTGCAAGAAAACGGTCGCTGAGCTGCCAAAATTACAGTTCAATTCGTCAACGCCGTAAGCAGACTGTTGGAAACGTCGGCCTACATCGCTCGACTGCCTCATTATTTTTCTCATTTTCGTGTTTTGCCACCATAAAGCGACTGGATGTACATATGCGGTGAGTGACTACGACAGAAATTGGCCTCAGTCCTGCCATTGCAACAATGACGATGGATAATATATATTTCCCACAATCTGCTTTTAGGCACCATGCCAGTTCTGAAGCAAGTAAAAGTATATGCTTCCAGGTTTTGTCGTTATGCCACTGATTGACCTAGGCGTGCTCTCTTCTAGCCTGGGTCTGTAAAAGGGAATAGACGGTATCGAGCCACTCGGGCGAAATCAACGAGGGTGTTTCGAAGGACTGAACTGATTGAAAGCAAAGAGTTCTGCCGGCACAATTAACTTTTATACTACAATTTAAGGCGTTCTTTTCAAACAACTGACAATCTAGGTTTTGCAGTATAGATTAAATGGTTACCAAAGCACAGCTATGCTTATTTAACTAGACCTATATGAGATACATCAAGCAGTGTTTGCTGACTTACGTTGTAAATCAGCTAATATCCTGATTGAAATATCCATCTAGAAACAGAAGTGATCGACTAAAGCACTCACAGGTATAAGTAACCCAACTAGAAGGTTCCAACAAACTACCGGCCTAGTCGACATGCGATAGCTCGATGTTTGCAAGGATGGGTAAACAAACATTTAATGAAAATTTTAACTTAAGACTTTGAAACAGTTCGTCGAAATATGGGACAGACGAGACCAAAAGTAGTAACGCCCAACGTTCTACCTACTCGACGGTTATGAATGACAAGTGGAAAGTAACGTTCTGATTCGTTTTAAGGAATTTACGACTGGAAATTGATATTTTCTTTAGGAATGTTCCTTGCCACCAGCGGGACACAAGCCAAGCCTTCATTTTATTTAATCTGCGACGGAATTCACGTTCAGATCAATGAGAACAACGCGGAAGCTCAGCAAGAATCCGTCTAAGAAAACAACTCGAAAATGCGTTGTCGTGATTTGTTAAGGCTTCTTATCGGGAATTTGTCGATACAGATGCCCAGAATTCGGTCTCGGGGTCCAAAGATGACAAAAATAATCATGACTGAGAGAACCGAAACGCTACAAACTAAGACCATGCAAGTAAGTAAAAACTGAAAAAAAGAATTAGCAGGCGTGTGGTCACAAAGGGCATTAAACCAAGGACTACGATATACAACACCCGCAAGAGGTGAGTCGCATATGGTGTTTTCTTACGAAATATGTCCAAGTTCTATTTAAACTACGTTTGAATGAAACTTAATCAAAACAAATCTTTCCCAATGAAACCGTCCTACAGCCGCTTGGGCGGAACAACAGTCAGTTTTTAAGTAAGTATTGTAAGCCTAAGGACGCTTGCCAGACAAAAAAGACAAAATGGTCTGGTTCGACTGAATCGAGCACCTCACCTTGGACCAGATAACCCACAGCATAAAGGGCGCAGTTAGAATGACAAGATTAGCCTGACATTAAAGCAATGTAAGCTTTATACAATCCAAAGAATGCAACGTACACAAGACATACCTTTGTCAGACTGGCTGGCTAATGCGTTTGTAGACTGAGTAATCAGCAGGGCACGGTATATTTCTGCATCAAGGCCGAAGTATTCTGACCTAGATGACTTTAGCTTTTGGAACAACCGGCCGGTTATGAGAGGCCAAATAGGATCAGTGTTAAAGGTGGGAATGGACCGCAAAGCCTGGAAGCCATGTTCAACGGGGTAAAAGATTTCTTCCAAAGACTGTACGACTGAAGAGAACGATGGTTGTACAATACCTTTCTTCAGTTCTTCGGATAGCCTGGATAGTGACAACTGGTAGTCAATTAACAACCGAGAGAATCCATTAAAGGCTAACTCTGGGGTTAATTCTGTAAGACTAAACGGAAAATCAACAGAACATTTATAAAAAATCAACAGACTTCGGCAGCTTTTCTAAATCAAGTTTAGGTAGAACCTTCAAAATTTTCAGAAGGAATTTCTGGAATGACGTAGTAAGATGGTCCGTGATCAAACTTACGTCCCTGGATGGGTTGATGCAGCGTCTGGGAACGCCAAACCACAGCGGACGAAACCAGCGCACGACCGCATTTTGCAACAGGGTGATGAATGGGATGCTCCGATGCTATTGGCTCACCTCATCAAACGGTAAATGACTACTGGTTTCACCGAATTTCCCCGATTGAGTGGGTTCGACGGGTGGTGGACAGCAGTAGAAGGCGACAGCTTTCGATAACTTCGTTCCTCCAGACAAGGAATTTCCGCATCAGATGGATAGCCACACGCACTAACCTTCCTTGAATGTGTCAGAAGACTGGAATTAGAACTATAGTGTTCACAGACCGTAGTTATGTTTTGTAATTTATTTGTGTGCGTTTTTGCATACACCATTCCGTTATTCTCATCTGTACACTGATTTGGAAGCATCAGCATCATTTTTGAATTCGATCGGCTACAAAAATACACAGCAGTTACAGCGCGCCGTTTCTGTCTTCTTCCTTTGTGTGGACTTTTAGGCTTGTGGAATAATTGTACGTTGAGATATTTTAACTCCACGCATCTGCTGGTCTACCGACTCTCAACATTCGCTATATCACGCCGCATTCGGAATTATCTTGGTCGTCTTCCGAACCTGTCTTTCTCTCGTGTGGTGGCCCGTTCAGTCCGACCGACCCAGACTTGTCAGTGGGTCGTTCCCATTCTTACTGATACGTCTTCCGTTTTATTTGCACGCACACCTTTCTCAACTATCCGTTACCGTTAATACCCTTCCTTGATGTTACCACATTCTGGTAGTCTTTTCATGGTTGATGAGGCTATTACAGAACAAATATATGCCCATCTCAGCCATATATGTGTGGATTTCAGCGATTTCAGCGATTTGTTCACGGGTTCGAGGTTGGGGACCCAATTCACCCGGATCCAGTCAGTTTGTCCGTTTCGATATCAGCGGTTTTCTGTTGACCTGAAAGGCAGTCATTGAAAACTGGGTGTAGCACCGCTCTTGGGGGTTACAGAGAATACCGAGAACATAGTAAAAACTTTTCTAATAGAAAAGAACAAAATACTAATTTAACATTTTTTTAAGTAAATGAGAATCTAATAACACTTTGAAACGGTCCCTAGAAGAGCAGCTAACAACCTCTAATGGAAGGTCGTTCCAGTGGTTGATAACCCTGTAAGAGAGAACTGTTGCCTAAGGAAGGTTCGGGGTCGAAGCTTATGGAGCTTCTTGTTGTGACCCCTCCGACTGTTATCGACTACTGGGGTAAAGAATCGCTGCACGAGTCCTGTGCTAAAAAAAAGTGCGTAAGGATTAAGTCACCGCGGAGTCTTCGAAACTCAAGTGGGTAAAGATCAAGAATTTCAAGACGAGACTCGTAGGAGAAATGCCGCAAGCCAGTGACCATTTTAGTGGCTACTCGCTGGACACGTTCGATGGTATGTCCTTTTTCAAGCCGGTGTATACGACTTGATTAGCATACTCAAGCAGTGGTCGTATGTAGACCCCGTAGAGCGACTGAAAGGCATGCCTGTCTATGCGGGGAAAGGCTCTTTTTATCATCCCAAGAGTCCTAAATCCTTTTTTGCGGCCATCTGATGGTGATAAGAAAAAGATGATTATGCATGGCCAGATGTGAACTGTTCGAGAAACAAACCCACACACATTGGTATACGTACCGAAACATGTCGGGACTCAATTTAATTGTGGATTGTAGCGAGCCAGGCGAATTACGAAAGCATCCACTTCGCGGATAACTCCACTTTTGAATGAAATCGTTGTGTTTTCGACGTGGTCTTGTTAATGTGTTTTTGGTGTCCTGAGCTTTGAAATTCATGCAGTGTTCTTCATTGTTCATTGTATTCCTCCTCTCGACTATAGCCTGATCGATTATTCGTTCGTACTCACCACTTCCTCGCTTCACGTACTAACCGCATAATTTGTTGTTCTTGATAGCCTCAACTCTTGCCGTTTGGTTCGCCTCTTATAATCTAGTGACAAGCATGAGATCCGCCAGTTTCAGCGGATCAAAGTTTACAAGTGGTTTCGGTCGGCCGGGCTGCTGCAGCACTGTTCAGAACGGTACATAGTGCCAGACGTGCTTACACTGGTACCACATACGCCATCCAAGGTGTTGGTGGCAACGGCTTCTTTTGTGGGTGTGAATCATGAGTTGATCCCCTTGGTGGCACTCGTCCAGACTTAAGAGTGACGTTTGAGACATTTGTTTGACCTGGGGTTTGGGACCAGCTTTGGTGCGTGGTCTTGTTCTGGCCAGCTCGAAGCGCCCCTGCTGCTCTCGTAATAGGCGTTCCAGTGAGACAACTTCCAAGCCAGCATGATTTGTTTCAGTTCTGCCGTTTTATTCAACAGATAACTCCTGCTCCATTTCGTGAGTAACTTCACAAATAGTCCGAGTGACTTCTTGTTAACTTTAGGGTGAATTGTCTTCTAGATGGAAATACTTTCGTTAACTCTAGTCAGAATGCCAATTTTTAACACAACTGTGGCTTGCTCACTCAGAAGGGTAGTGGTCGGAGGCCGTCCCAACGAAAGAAAATTATCGTTCTCGCATTACTCTGCTCCTCAAGTTTGTGGTGGCTTCCTTAGTTTGAGCACTGGACGCAATCACTGACTCACGAGCAACCGCCAGACATGGCCGGGCGAGCGCTATATACTCATGAGGATAGCCCA
>LOND01000861.1:0-31118 GCA_014220965.1 Paragonimus kellicotti | reverse complement strand
TTAAAAGTTTCCTAAAGCCTTCAACCAAATGGATCAATCCGAATTATGTATGAAGTTCTAAGAGGATAATGCCGACAATCCGTACCTGACCACGCCGTAAATCATAGGTTCAATGCCAAAACAAATGTTGCATTTTCTGATCGATGTTTTTGAAACACCGGGTTCCCTGCAACGACTTCAGAGCAAAAAGAAGACCGGTCAACATTTCGTCTACCCTCATCAATTGCAAACATAGAATATGCCGATAACATGCAGCACACAAGTAGAGACAGACAAGACACACACGCCCACACAATGTATTATGTAACCAAAACCACGGTAACCTGATGAGGTGCTCCAACCAATTTCGCGCACACAACGCAGGCTGGCGTTTTCAGATCAAAGAAGCTTAGCTGAGGCTAGTAACATCGGGTTCTGGTTGTGTAACAACATTCTGAATGAGCTAACTGAGGCAACTTGGTGACTTGTTGTCCTGAGGCGCGTATTAACCAAAGATGTGGGATACCAAACAGCGGGTCCATTAGTTTGAAACTGCTGCATCTTCATGGCGTGTTGTCACTCACCGGGATAGGTATCGGTCCGCTTTGCCTAGCTAAACGTCACTGAAACGCGAGTGAACTGATAAACAACGTGACAAGCAGAATAGTTTGACGAACTGCATTCGTGAGTATGTGTGGGTGGTCGATATTATAAGACTGACGGCCCCATACTACGACATCCACCTTCTATTGCATTTATGTCCGTGAACCAACAGCATATCAAGTAATCGATGGTGATCAAATTTGGTGCATGCTGGATACCGTGACACAGAACGAGGTGAACGATGTACACAGCCGGATTGCGGGCACCTGTATACAGTTCAATACGCCTAAAATTAGATCTGTCATTTCGCGTTTAGTAGCCCCTCGGAAATGATAAACTGAGTGCTCCAATTTGTGGACAGCACCTAGGAAGAACTGTTTCTAGCTGCCTTAGTTGGTCTCTTACATGTACATCAATGATTCAGGAAGCGCAATCGGTGAGTGGATTACTTGGGACGGTTTCATTCCCATGGATTTATAACTATTTTTAACCCGGCAGTGTGATCAAAATACCAGGATCGGACGCGGTAGAGGCTGACACTTCCTTGGTTTTCTTCATCCAGACTGTCTGCATTGAACTCAAGGAGCTGTCAATGATTCAAAAAAGACTTAATTTTGGCATGAGTAAAGGGCTTTTCAAGAACTTCACCACTTGTTACGAAATATGCATTTGCCTAGCCCAAACCAGCTGAGAGGCAATGCACTAGGGCCACAGCAACAAATGAATCCTCAGACTACTTTCGATGTCCGGGTGTATCGAACCCGAAACATCATTACAGTCAGCCACAACCTCATTGTTAGAAGAATGCAAGTGCACAATTAATGTAGTTATTCGGGCAGCAAGCTGAGCCTTCAGACAGCTTAACCACACAAATCATTATGACAGAATGAAGACACGCTAGATCTCTCATTGTTACCGTTAGTCACCTGCAGTTTGCTACACGGTGAAGTACGTTCATAGTATGTCACAGGCTGTGGCGGACTTTCTTCCCCTCTCACTGTCCGAAAAACTGTCCTAACAGACGAGCTTATCATTATTTTATTTATGAAACTGAAAACACACCGATTATTCCTTCCTTCCTTCCTAGACTGTCCAACGTAGGTTCCTGTATACATAAGCACTCGCAGCTCCGCTAATCGGAAAACTTCCTGTGAATCTTATGCGTCTTTGCAATCCACGTGGACAATTCATCAGTACTGTCACAAGCTGATATGAGGACACACGCTTGCGAACAACGGCTAAAACCTACATGGTGAATACCATCGATATCTTATGACAGAGCACACCTAACGCTTTGAATCAATGCATCTTGTGAGAAACGTTGCTGAAAAACGCTCAAATGGTCAACATGTTGCTTACCGAAGAAACAAGGGTGCGTGGACTCTGAAACGACCGGGTCACGCATAGAACGTTAAGCCGAACAAAGGCACAGACTGGCAGAATGTAAACGAACGAAATGCTACGATCGCTAACAGCCAAAACGGACAAGTGTAGTGCGAAACCCTCGCGTTTAATCACACAAGTGTGTGTGTGCGCAGACAAACTAGCGAGCAAATGATTATTTACGGGGTCAAAGGTAGCTAATAATAATTGATTTGGCATGGTGCATTCTGAAAACAAACCGTCATTATGCAAACAAAGCTGAATTTGGATACGTAAGATTTACTGCACCGACTAGTACAATGAGAACATGCAACATAAACTAAATGTGGAACTGGATCACTCGGAAACATCTGTTAGATAGATTTAGACAGGCAAAAGCCAGTATGGCAAACGAACAAGGGTTCTGATAACACTCAGGTTGACGCCTTCGAGTGACAGTAACCCAGTACGATGCCGGCTTAAGAAAGTGATGATAGCGATACTATTTCTGTAAATTAGAGAACAAGAAGAGGCTTATTCTCTACACGCCGGATTACTCACTACTTGTCCACTATCTTGCCGTGATAGTCAGGTTTGTGTAGTGTTTACTGCAAACAACCCTTTATTACTTCGTCCACTCTACAGCATGCAGTCATGCCGGACAAAAAGTATGCGGCAAGCTTGTGTATCGGATGGACTCTGTGGAGAAGCATGATACGAATCCGTAACATCAGTCGATTTGCCTTTATCAGCCGCTTTAGTCCATTTTTTCCCAAAAGCATGGAAATTGAAAACGCATGAAAACTTCTTTCGACATCGGCCAATCGTCACGCCAGGGCGCAAATCGAATGAAATGCTCGCGTAACCGGTCGTTAGCTGTTTGTAACCTTTAAAATAGCCGGCAATAATACAATCAGCCTGTCACTACCGGATTCGATTGGTGTTTCGTTTGCTACCCAGCGTCCGCTGTGTGGTATCATGGTTTTCATTGAGAGATGGGTTTACAGTACGTGTTTGCATCCCATCTTGTATTGTGGTTCGCTGACTGGGTTCGTTCGCGCGGATTCTGCGTGCGAGCTCTGTTTTCGTCTACTAATACCTCTGCTTGCTTTAAGTAGACGGTTTGTATGAGCAAAACCACTGATCACAGCGTTTTCAAGGAGGCCCCAGTTTCGTGATTTAGTGCTGTTGCTCAGTGCACGTTGGTCGTGGCACGTACTCTGTATGCCGATAGAAAGTTCTTCACATCGCGCACTGTTCATTGCAGTTGGTAGCTATAGATAAAAATCTCAAACCGGTCGAACAGTGGTTTGTTCGTGAGCTCTGTAACCGAAACCACCTCCTTCGATAAACAGTCGTGAAAATGATAAGTAGGTCTGGTAGATGCCTTTTGGCTCTCGCATTTCAATGATGAAATGCTGCTCATATGGTGTTCGGCTGTCTTACTTTTGTTTACCACTTTTCCTGCACTTGTGTTGTTGAGGTTACGGTTGTGATTTTGTGACAGCAAATCACCGACGTCGATCATGGATATGGTCTACACGGGTTTGTGACGTTTAAAGACGGTAGAGTGCGATTCTCAACATACTGAAAAATTTAGAATGCCGGAGAAACTTATCTTAAGTTCATTGCAGCTTATAAAATTTAGAAAGAGGTTACACAAATACCTCTTTAAGTTGTCTTCGTCGTGCCTCTAGAAACAACCAAAAATGTACTTCTGGTTCTCATCAAACTAAATCAACAGTTGTTCCCCGTTATCATCCGTTCGTTCGTTCAGTGTCCTAGTCTAACTTGAAAAGTGTCGTGTGCCCGAAAAAAGAGAACGCCAGTGCCGTGTTCACAGCAGCAGCCCAACACTTCAGGCTTCCAACAGTAAAGCCAAAACAACTTTCCCTTCACAACTTTGAACAAAGAAGTCAAGAGCCTTTTTTGTACAGCGTATTTCTCGGGTACATTTCATATGACAAGCGTCAATGAACATTGTGAAACCAAACAACGAAATCAACAACGACTTACACACATCGTTGGCGGCATCCGTTTCGGATTGGCCTGTCTCAGTGACCGAAGCCAACTGACATTTGCGCATGACACGTACCACTTGCGGTTTGCTCTGCACCACTTGTGGTTCTACTCACACACTACCTGTTCAGTGTAAACCCGAAGAACCGATACCAGGAGGCCTGTGTCCAATGGGCCAATGTTGGTTAGCCAGTTGATTAGCTAGTACGAGGCTGAAACCTATAGCTCTCAGAAAATAAATAGACTAATGTTAAGATATAAATTTAGATGAAAATACTTAAAATGTGAGGCAAGGAGTAGTTCAATATAGGAGTACATATTATTGCACTCTAAAAAGTATACAGAGAAAAAATGAAATTAAGGTTTTATTGGAAAATAGACAAAACATTCGTCATAAAATGCATCAAAAGAGCTGAAGAAAAAGTGAGTAGAAGGCCACAGAGACTTGGGTTTGTGAAAAACTGTGCGGGTGATTTGTCAAGTGACTGCGGATGTTGGTTGATACGAACGAAAAAGTGAACATAACCAGCATAACCTACTTGAGCCTAGCGCACTCGTTTCTTCGCGGACGGTGTGCTGTGAGTGCTTTGGTGACCTGCTAATCCGAGACAGTCAGCACATTGGCAGGCGCATTCATCGCAATGTCATATCGTCATATCACCACGGTCTGCGTTAACTATGGTTTCTTGACGTACCATGCTTTTCAGTTCATGACCGCGCAATTGTTGTTCTGTGAATCTTCGGACGTCCGTTCGCATCGTATTCCTCTGGACCGTCCGGATCAAGGGTTAATCTTTTAAGTTCTAGGACCGATATTACGCCGCGGAAGACTCACTTGGCTGAAATAACGGTATCTCCGTTTTTGGCCACCAGGATTCCGCTCACGTGTTTTCACTTGCCAATATAACAGCTGCCTCGAAATCCGGTTGTCGCCCATCCTGCGGACTTGTCCTAGCTAACGAAGCTGACTCAGCATCAGTATGGATTCAGACCTGTCCGTATCTGCTCTCCAAAGTACCTCAACATTCGGAACCGTGTCCGAATACCCAAGATGCGTATTAGACATTGCACACTGAAGCAACCCAGATACCGCACATTCCGTTGATACGTGTGCAAGTTTCACCGCCGTACAGGAGTATCGACAACACCGTTGAGTGCTGTCAAGCTACTTGGTTTTCGTCTTCAGGCTGTAGTTTCTCCAAACACCTGTTTGAAGGCTTCCGAAAACAGCGCTGGTCTTCGCAATACGCACTCGTAACTTGCGATCCACTAACAGAACTGTCCACTGATTGCTATGCAAGTAACATATATCTGCGGAGCTGTGAACAGTCTCTCTGTACACGTACAGTACGACTTGTTCATCAGTACCGTATTGCCATGGTAACTGGTATGCATTAATGTGTGCGTGCGCATGTGTCGTTGTTGATTTTGTTGTTTGGCTTTAGTGTCTACTGAACTTTGCTATATAAACCCGCAGACTGCAGTATGTACCTGATGAGATGCAGCGAAATGTGTCGCGGAGATACATTGTGCACGAAACTGTTTCTGGCTTCTTATGATGCCAAATGCACCTTCGGTATAGGCTAAAAAGACTTCATCAAATCATTGTTCCGTAAAAGTTTTGAACAGACCTCTTCTGGGTTCAACCAGGTCTAGAGGTTGTACGTTTAGCCAAAGATCATGTTGTCTCTTGCAGAGGGACTCAAAACCAAAGTTTGCAGTGATCTAGATAGTGCATCGTCTATTTTTTCTGAAGGTAGTCTTGTAACGGAGGAAATCTCTGCTGTTTAAAATGCAGACTTTCCTGAATTCGTGATCATCCTTTTTGGGGTAACAGTGCTGCATTCGGATATGTGTATTACATAACCAAAGCACACTGTTTATAATCTATTTCACTGACACGTGTCTGGAGAAGACGAGCACAGTGATCTACGGAAAGTGTTCCAGAAAATACTTTTTCCAGTGGACAGACAACGGTTCAACGTGGCTTTAGCGTTCTTGAAGTAATTGCGATCTCTTTTCTGAAAGAGATAATTTGATTGCGAGACGACTTGTATACTACAGAGTGTGTGTTGTTGGAGGCAATATCCTGAGATATCCTATTTCCTACGAACTATCATGTGCATTCACTGTCGGAAGCATGTACCATTCAAGCTTCAGGAAAGTGTCATTCAACCGGAAACAAACGAGATACAAAAATAAAGCTGAAGAAACGCAAATTGAAGAGGAGTCAGAAAGAAGTTGAAATCGATGTCTAAAGTTCCGACCAATGGAAAAAACTAAAGAGTTTAGTAGACTTGTCCTCACGGCCGAGTCAGATGTACTACATGAAGAAACGCCGTAAGAAACAGCTGCTACGTCCTAGTTTGATGAGCTGATCAATGGGAATAGTCAAGCTGGAAGGTAATCATAAACTTTAAGCGTTTTCTAACGGAATTTATCTCGATGCTTCATTTTTTCTGTCGTTTCTATTTCATTTTAGAGCCGGAATATTGCTCAACTTGATAAATGCTTCAACAAAATCCTCACTCAATTGTAGTGAAATCGTGAAGAAGCCCTTGCTTAGATGGATACTTGCCAGTCGTGTTCATTCGTGTGGTTCACGTCTCGCTTTTTCGGTGTAACTCAAACCGTATTGAATAAGTTTGTGGATTTTCGGAAATAAGGTTTTGCAGGGTTGAAGAAATTGCATGAATTTCGAAGTGACTGTCGTTGGATTATTTTTATTGTATTACTGTTATTGACAGTAGTAATAGCGGCAGCGGAGATATTAGTATTATTGCCACAGCCAACCGTCTTTACCTGACTTTTAATTGTTATGCTCCTGTAGGTTCTTGGACGGAGGTCGGAGATCGAGGCTCAAATCCAGAAGCTCACTGATGAAATTATCGAAAACCAAACGGCTTCGGTGAATCTGCACAAAGAAGAGGCCATAAATTTGCTTTTGCGTCTTGTAATGGATATTCAGCCGCGTTTACATCAAAACTATCGTATTGGTGCCGCTGTTTAGTTGTTTTTGTGGAAACTTCTTGTTCCAGAGACATTTTCTCCTGCGTGTGCTGATTTATGTCTAGCGAGTCTGGGCTCCAGCCATCTTCGTTTACTCTCTTGCTTTGGGTGCATAATATTAATGATAGTATTGATCATGTATTGAACTACTCATCTGTCTGCGTCTGTCCTCTTAATTTTTCACAATTATATTTATCTTGACAAATGCGATTTTCCTCTGTTTTGTAATGCGTGTGCTGTTGGCGCAAATTCATTCTCCTTAATTGTTTAGCATGAAGATACATCGTTGTTAGTGTTCAGTTCGCGGCCTCTTTCTCCTCGCGAATGCTCAATCAGATCGTCAGTCTGCACATCTGTGTAATACCATTAGACCTTCTGCAGTGTACCCTGATTTATGCTTGGCAAGACGTTACAATTGCTTATCCGATCAGTCCCATGTTGCGTTGTCTCTCGATTTATCTTATGCATTGCACTTAGTTCAGCTGTGGTGTCAGCGTGTTCTGTCCATCTGTGCCAATTTTGTTCTATAGACCGCGTTACAAACCCGAAGACGTCAGATGCTTACTAAGTTATTGTGTGTTTGTCGAGGTCCAGTGTGGTCTAACACATACTCCGCTGTGGTACTCTGACTCACGTAACTGGATTGAATAACTTGACCTTGGTCAGCTCTTTGTGGGAGCATTTTCCTTCATCCAAGCCCGAATACCCGGTCTTCAGTGTTTGTCGCGGTATCTCGCTCAGTCGAGCTTGTTTCACTGTTCACCGAGCGGCATTAGCATCAGTAAGCTTCGTGCTGGCTCGGCTTTAACGACACCGCCTGCCAATCACACGTTCACGGTTTCTGTCTGCATTGGCAGACATTGCTTTCGTTTGGCAACCTGAGCGATATCCTACCTACATGTAACCTATCATGTTATATGACCACAAGTGTCTTGTGGTATAAAAGCAGATGGTTTTTAACCTCCAAACAGTAATTACCTTCACCTCATATCACTTTTAATCCCCAAGCAAGCGGTTTGCATGTCAGTGTCTATTCGTTTATCAATGCGGGTACTTTATCGGCTGCTTAGGTGGTCGTGTATCTGACTAGGGTTCACCTTATCATCTTCGGCCTGACTTAGTTTGTCTTTTGTGTGGATTGTGCTTCTTTAAGAACAAGGGAAGAGTTGTGCATCTGGGAGGTGAATATTTGGCTTGCATGCAAAACTACGGCGACAATGATGTTTACCAAAGTATCATCCGTTAAACTCGCGTAAAATTTGTCACAACTATTCAAAAAAGTTATTTGCGCTATGTTGATAATCGTGGGAGGAGTAGAGTGACCGAACTGATTTGCAATAATACTCTATGCTTTCAATGCGTTGCATCAGAAATGAACTAACACTTCGTGGAAAATAGGATGGGTTGGATCAGGCGGGATTGACGCGAATGGTGAGATGCTTGCAAATAAAATTGATCAAGGCTGTATGGTTTGCGAGACATACTCATGGGTGAGATGCTTTGAATGTCGCTGATAAAACTTTCTGAAAACAGCGTAGTCTGTGCGAGGGAACTCGTGCAATAACAAGGTGAGAAATCGCTGAGCATAATGGACATAAAACCGTGCAGAACGAAGCACCGTTGTCGGACGAAATGACCAGGTAGGGCAGTGGCAGACTAATGTCTAAGTATTTGACTGGTGGAGACCTGGCGATCTTCTCGTTTTAAACGGAAAGCCGTCAGTAGAAATGCAGTAGCATTGTCCGTTTGTGGACGTAACCAGAGCGTTCTAAAATTTAAAACCGCGGGGCAAGGGGATGGAAAACCAAACTGTTGGACAACTCCTTGTTAGCTATTCCTGCAATGTTTAGCTAAAAGCCCACAGTTGCAACACTGCCAGCGTGTTTGATGAGAACACGTTAGAATGGATGGGAAATAAACCAACTTGAAAAGAACGAACAAGAATTACGCTTTTTACAACACCCGAGTCGATTTGCACAGTAAAGGGGAAATGTTCATTCAAGCAAATCAGCTGCATTCTATCACTAAGGTAATTTGAAATAAGTGGAATGAGAGTTTCTACGCTAATAATCCGTTCTCTGTCCGAACTGTTAATCCCAGAAACATGACTTTGTAGTCTAAGGAAGCTAATCTACGTAAGCTGTCCGGAACCCATCTCTTCTTCAAAGTGTGTGTAAACATTGTAAAAGTTGGTATATAACCAGGGATGAAACACTAGGCTGTTGCATCTTTGGTTTGACCTGCCTCGCAGTCCCACTGCAATGGTAACCGCACGATGCAGTGATTGTTTTGTTCAGTGTGAGTGTTTCCGGGCTAGCCGAGTTGCGGGGTAAATTTACTGCTCGGTTATTAATATCCGTTTTTTCTTTACAACTGCTCAACCTTCTTGACTAAGTTGAATTCGTTCCAGAAAGACCTCACTATATGAAGGGCTGTTGACCACAAGCAACTAGTCACTTAATGGGACATGCACATGTCCCGCTGTTCAAGGTGACGGAGGTTTTTCATGAGGGGTCATCTAGGTGAATGAGAGGAATCCAACGGGCGTGTTCTTTGGTTTCTGCGGCCCGCTCGCCGCTATGTTTTGGTTAACCGTACTAGTTTAAAGAAGTCGTCACCTAGTGACATGTCATTACTGCATATGTACTCATTTAATGCTGTTTTCTTAGTACTATAAATCTTTCGAGGTTCCTTGTTGCTTGTCTCCATCGCCCAAGGGAACTCTTCGTGACAGAACGCCTTGTACGATCGGAACAACGCCTATTTAACTCATCTGATGCAGTTTGTAAGTCAAATTTCCACGTGCCTGTTCTCCTCAGTCATGTAGGCATCCAGAAAACATTTGATAGGTTGGTAGTTCGCGCATCACGATCAGTTTGTGCACCAGGAAGGGATCCATCGAACAGAAATTGCGACCACCCAGAGCGTCCCAATGTGTGGGTTCGCCAACTTGCAATGCTGAGTCATTCTGAAGGTGGACATTTTCAACTGTTTGCAGTGCATCTTTTTGGTTTGCTTAGCCTTTCAGAACAAACTGTGATCTGCAATCTGTCAGAATGTACACACCATTGAACCGTCCCTATTGACCTACATTTGATCACGATGACCGAGTGACTTCTGTTGAGTCGAGTCGGTCAGCCGCTGGCACGCATCATACTACACGATAGTCCTGATTGGCAAACAACCGCATGAGTCACTTGTTGAATGAAGTTACATGGTTACTAAATCTTTACAGCTTTAGCGAACTGCAATCATACGACGAATATCAAGCCGCCCTACCAATAAATACTTGGACAGTAAAAAAGGAAACCGGCGTTGGCAGTTCAACACGCTACCGGTTCATCTGTTTTCCACTTCTCGGGATGTGCTCACTTCACAGTTATTAGTGCTCCAGTTTATCACGAGTGGAATAATTCTTTTGATTCCGTCAGGTTGTTGTTTATGTTAGCGACCGACCGGTCGAGACGTCCTCAACTCGTTAACTCGAAGTCAATACACTTGAACTGTTCGTTCTGCACTGTGATTGTAATCTTACACCATACTCACTGACTACTTGAGGAGCGGACGATACAACTTTCGTTGAAGCTCGGATGATGAGAACTACCTAGAATTGTGATCGGTATTTTATGACTTACATTGGGTTATTGTTTCTTCTCACCTTTCCCAGTATGTGAATAAAGTTTGGCTCACATATTCTTCAGCTCAAATTTGTGTGATACAGCGGTGCTGAAAACAAGTCCGCATTTACCGGCTTGTGAATGTCTAACTTGTGGTAACGGACAGTTTTCACAGAATTGTGCAACGTGAAGCGCATTTTGCATTACATCTTGGCCAGATTCATGGTATCAGATTGGGCAGTCTAGTGAGTCATTTCATGACTTCCCTGCATAGCCTCGCTTGTTTCTGAGCTAACCTTTTCATGTGCAGCACGCATCCAAATTCAACGTACCAATGCATCTCAACAGAACAATGTATTTCCATCCCAAAAATTGTTCTTAAAGCCTAATTCGTAGTTACGTACTTGTCTACGCCAAACCGACCACCACGTTGGTTCTATCGGTCGACTGAATTAATTTTTAGTTAGAACGATTCTCAACACGCAAGTTAACCGGTTCTAGAGGTCGTCTGTGTCGACCCACAACTGCCAGAACATGTATATGTAATGTGCTTATCCAAAGTGATCGTATGAGCACGTTCACACAGGTGTACTGGAGAAGCTGCAGGTGTACTACTAAAAACAGACAGCAAATCAAACAGTTGTCGTCGAGTTTGTTTCAAATATCCATTGCTGATAGACAGCTCGAAAGATCTGTTAATTTTAGAATTGTTCCATTCGTGAGAAGTCTGGCGTTTGACTGCACTCGAACCTTGAACAGCTACACCGTGTTTAGGCGCGAAAAATGTTTTATAAGTTGAGATGCCAAGCTGTGACTAAAAATCAGGAGTGTGACATACATTGAGTTGCCTACTCGTCCTGCTGTCTAGTTTGGAGTTCATTGAATGATATGAGGGATAGACTACCCCCGGACAGCGTCGCTGGTCAATTCCAGCGCAAACTACCGCGGCAGTCGTTAAGAATGTTGCTAGCGTCCTGGTTAGTATGAACGGAATACTAGCAAACTTTTGTGACTGGATCTACGGTTTATGAACGGATAAGTTGACTATAACAGATAATAGAACAACGGACGAGGGAGTGTACAGGATTAACTCGTAACTTCCCAGTCAACTCAGCCACCCAAGATTAACACATGAAGACAGGAAGATAACTGGTCTTCAACCAGAGCTTCATTATGTCGCTCAGTCCGAAGACAACATGGTCACAAACTCGTTCGTATTATGAGGTTTGTGACCAATAAGAAAGCAAGGTCGAAAAATGGACCAGATAATACAGCGAGGCCTCAGTCAGGAGATGAGGGTGTAGGCGGGATGCCAGAAGTAGCAACGAAAGATCGAGGATGCTCTTGAAAAACGGGATATCACACATGCGTGCCAACTCCGAAGGTTATCTAAAATAATGTTTTAGGCCGTTTTAGGCAAACATCTGTATTTTCGGGGGGATTGGAGACTTCTCTGACACCTCCCTTACGAAGATTGGTAGTAGCTGATCTTCTTCGGGTCAACCTGAATAAGAGTCGGTGGTCGGCGTTGCTGATGATTCCTACGTCTGGGAGGAAGTACTGCACGAACTCTTCAGACGCCCTGCTTCCCACGCGATTTGAGAAGGGCACGTTTCAGTGTGTCGACGAAGCGTTCTGCCTGCCCGTTGGACTGCGGATGATATGGAGGCGACCGAACGCGTTCAGTAGCGTTACGCCGGCAGAATTCTCCGAACTGACCGGACGTGAATTGGGTACCATTGTCAGACACTGGTTTGTGGGAGGCCATGTTGACTGAACAGTCGTCGAAGTGTGTTGATAGTAGCAGTCACAGGTGGTGAAATCGGTAGCACTATCCAGGCCATCTGGAAAATGCGTCAACTAATGCGGGATGAGATATCCCGTTTATTGCCCCGAAAGATTGCTGGAAATAAATGATTTTCCGACGACTTTTGAAGACATTCTGTTTTTCTGTGTTTCTGAGGCTTCCTAACTCATCTTTCCTTGACGCTTTGACGCCTCATGGGCGGACATAATCGTTGTTATCTGGAATCACGCTTAGACTAATATTTTGTGGAATTCAGTTATCCCTTATCTTTCTTATTCAGGCATGACCATTTCGTTTGTGTCGTCCTAATCTATTCCACTCTGACTCGCTGTTAAAGTCTCCATGCGTCCAGTCACCGTTGCTTATGCTTCTCAATCGACAGTGGTACTGACACGAACTTCTGGTATGGGGCTTGAGCTTATCAATTTCTATTTCTTTCACCTGAAGTGGCACTGTTTTTTCCTGTACGTCTCACATCGTTAACAACCCTACGTGATGTACGCAACCTTGCTATTTCCGTGCTTTTCATGATTCCTGTGATCCGCTCTGTCTTGTCTTATCGATCGCTCACCCTACCCGTCGATGCACTTGATTGGCATTAGGGCATCCGGTGCATCGTACTTAACTGATTGTTAATCAGTTGTATGATGAATCCTACTGCCGGCGCTTGCAATGTGCTAATTCTGTAGTAAGTACTGGATATCCACTTGAGATCAACCCATAATTGAAAAGTCCATCTCTGCGAAAAGGTTGACAATATTACTAGTATCGTCTGTGCAAATCCTGCGCCTCACCCTTTAAACGAAGACGTCTGAATCGATCTCATTTGTCCTTTGTGCGATGGTCTGGAACAGAACAGGAATGCACCACTGCGATCAACTACTACTCGACGAATACGAAAAGGTTTAGGCAGCTCAATACTCATTCACCTGTTTTTTGTGAAGATGCTCAAAATTAATAGACCGGGGTGCCTTATGTAGTCTTGGAGTGCATTCGGCTACCGTGGATGGTGATTAGGTCGGAAATGTAATAAAAAGCAGCTGACATGACTAGGTGTCACGGTCAGGTGCACGCACTTTATTCATTTCTAGTCGCATCTCTTTTTAAGTAACACCTTCTCCAAGGATATTTCACGTCACTATTGAGTTGAGCGGTGGCCCGAACCGAAGTACCTTCTAGCCAGACGCAAGCGGGGCTTCAGGAATGATGATTGTGAATTCTGTAGAAATATTTGAGATCTGTCTTTATCATCCGCTTTTGGCGGGGGTGCTTTAAGGAGAGTATTGCAAATTCATTTATTTGTGGGTTAATTCTTATGTGAGAGCACCTGTAGTGTCGTTAGTACTGTTGTTCCTGACGCTTCTCATGCAATCCTTTTCTGGAAACATCGTAAAGGAATAACTCGGTTTTTCAAGGTTTTTGACGTCTCACGCGTTCACGGAAAACCGTCCGATTTGTTTGTGCGTTTAATTTGTTAACTACTGATTTCCTTGTTTCGTTTTTTCAGGAGCACAAAGCTGAATTACATTATAGTTGTACCAAGCTGGCTGAAGAAATAGCCCAGAAACAGGGTTGTGCTATCGGTTTGGATATTGTGTGCCTGGTCACGGAGTTATTATTCCGTTTCTACCAAGTGTTGGCAACCGATTTGGAATGCTTCGCGAAACACGCTCGCCGAACGACGGTTAATGTAGACGATGTTTTATGTTTCGTTCGTCGAAATCCACAACTGGTGAGTGTCCATCGCGTCCGTTTCTCTTTGAGCAACTACTCATCATACTCCAGCTATCCATGGACCACTTGCATCCCGCATTAGAGTTTTGGTATTGAAATGGTAGCTTGTACTTCCACTATAGGCGGACTGACCTTTGTGACGAAAGAACTATTTGGACTTCAGTTAGCACGCATGTTGTTCTCTGTGTCACGGTTCATGTTCCTATCATGATGACCGACTAGGTTATTTTATACTTTTGGGATTGAAACCGAACTATTGCGCTGTGTGATTTCAGCTACGATTTGTGCTTAAATTGGCCACAGGAATACAACTCTCATTATCTATGACAGTGGTATCATTAAATGCAAATCGTGTGATGCTATTCTGCATTGAATATCTTGCTATTTGAACGCAAATGCACAGGCAGCTTGACTATGAGATGATAAAAGACAGAGACGGGTGAAGTTTAGAGGTACAACCGGCTTTACTTGTGGCCCTCCAAACGTACGCAGTCTGCTTCAACACACGTGACACATGTCAACACGCACTTCATCCAGGCCTGCTGTTAACAGTTCGCCTAATCTCGCCGGTCACAAACGTTAGACATGTAGACTGTGTACATCAGACGGTGAATAGATATGCATACGTTCCCACCAGTTATTTTGTACTCCACATCACCGCAGTCTATTGGGTTGTTTTGGCCATTTGTTGCTCTTAACATCGGCTGGCAAGTGCTTATAAGCCCGTCTGGTTTGAAGCAGTTAATTATTATTGTTCGGGATTGAGTTTCGCTCATGTGCAGCTGAATCTGCGCTTGCAATCTCTCCACGTTGTGACGCGTTCGTGGCTTTACGTGTCCAATGATCACTTACTTCCGCTAATGTGGCACTCATCGCAATTACCTGAAAATATATTAATCAACCTCCATTGCAAAAGTTAGTTAAGGCTTTAGTCTTGATCTATCATACAAGTCCAAACGTGACATTTTCTTGTCTGTGAGTCTTTTCCATCGATTTTCCAGTTAACCGCACCGTTCTCAACCTGCTCGAAATGATCTGCCAGCTGGGCTCAACAACACGGTCGCAATTTGTCTTTGTTGTTGCGTGGACACCTTTTTGTCTCTAGCAACTGTTGACAATAGTGCGCAAAATCAGCTGTATGACCGAATAAACTTTGATGGTGCATATCCACCATTGCGCTTATCGATTACATATGCTGTCTTAGAAAAACACTACAACTAATCATAGTGATATTGACGCAGTAAGCCGGTTTCACATTGGCCACTCGGCAAGCATATTTTCTCTACATCAATCTTGCCTATAATTTGTATCAGCGAAATGAGCCACACATAAATGTGTTGTTTCGGCCGCTTTCTTCTATAACGACCATCTTTATGGAAAGCGATACGCATTCTGTAAAGACGGCTCCTCAGGGGTCAGCCCTGTATTCATTACGGTGAGCGCTGTTAAACTAAGCGACCGATTTTCTTGTTCCCAATGGTCGGTCGCTTCAGGCGAGCAAATTGTGTGATATAGTCACATAGGTTATATTGGTAGTTAGAAGCAATGCGGATTCTCGGAAAGCAGACAGTCGCATCATTGATCTGTTTCGTAATTCTACTACATTCTGTTGTTTTGAGCTCATCACTCAGTGTACTTGATTTTTGAGTTTCCTGTATGTTAGTGAATAAGGCATAACAGTTGATAGTCTCAGCATTAAGGCACATCATTTTCAGTCTTTTTATGAATCAGCTGTACGTAAGAATGTGAAAGTGCCAGTAGATGTTAGTGTCGGCTGTTGTTCAGAGGAAATAGTCTCAAGTTAATGCCTCGACTGTGAAACGTGTCGCTTTCGATAACGTTGCCCGCAGAAATGAATGACACCTAACCATGACCTTACTTCCTTGGTGCGAGACTATTAGAAAGTACATTCCGCGTTAATAACACGTTTGTCGTCAGGTTTCTATGTACAACCACTACGGATTCTCGTCGATCTTTCTTTGTGTACCTACGTGGAAGAATTCGTTTGGCCGGTCGGCTACGAATCTCCTAGTTCACAAAAGCATATGATATCCGGGAAGCCTTTCCAAGCCTACTCTGCTTCTTCCAGGCAGTTTGCCCAACGGATAGGAAACACAAATTCTGGGAAAATGATTAGTTACTTAACGTTATGTATATTGGCATCGTATGACCAGGTGGGGTGTGAGTAAGTGAATGCATCCATGTTAGCATATGCAGCGAACACCACACTTATACACTCGTTCCAGAGGGACTATGCGAGGATTGTTTTAAACCGCATTGCAAGCTTGATTCTTCGTCTATTTGACCGCGATCCGTTGAGAATGATTGTTTGATCGGATGAGCATAATTCTACTATCTTGCAACATTGTTTCCTTTGTGGGTTGACTGGACTATTTGGAAAGTTGTGAATACTTTATGAAATTACACAGAAACTGTAAACAGATCTCATCCATCCCGCTTGAATGCTTAGTTACTCAGTTTTGATGTGCAGCAGTTAAGATTTTGTGCCATAATTTGCTGTTGTGCGCATTTTACAAGACAGGAAAAATAGTTGACCCCATACTATGTCGCCGATCGTTGCGATTTTGAAACTCAAAGCAATCACGTACCTGAGCACCTACTCTGAACCTTGGCTGCCTGAGAGTTTGTATCTAATGTAATTCACAGAGCAGCGTGAATGTTTTACGTTCATAAGTTCTAAATTTCTCTCTGCTCAGTTTATGGACCCGCCATTTTTAGCAGGAAACGGTGCCATTTTTGTGCTACAATTCTAAATGGCCGTTTTATTTACTGGAATTCAGTATAAAATCCAGTTGAGTAACATTTTGTTAACCAGATACGGGGGCATTGAGCAGTGATCATGACGTTTCCTACTATTGTGCCATGAGGGTTAACCTTTCCTATGTGGTTCATGTGGAATTTGTTCTGCGGAAGCTAATATAGTTAACCGCATTTTCTAAAACTAGTTACCAATGCATTTCTGTTACGTCTTTGACTGTGGTTGCTAGTAAAATGCAGATTTAGAATGTCACTGTTTGAGAAAGCATGTGGATTTCACCGAACGTGCAATCTAGTCAACATAAGTATACTACTGAATACCAGTTTCAGTAATATGATCATTAAACGGAACCGTTCCCTTCTCTACTTGTAGTTACAAATCCTCGGTGAACACCATAAACAGCATACCGTGAGAAAGAAGACCAATTCGACATCTCTCGTTGGACCTTCGGGAACCAAAGCTAAGATGACAAAGGTTTTAGACTGTAAACGGGACGGGACAGATAAATTGGCTGTCTGCACGTCTGATTCCTCTGCCAGTCTGACCGAGTGGTTCAACAGTAATGACTAACTTCACTTATTTGGGTTTTGACAATACATACAAAAACAAGATTTCAGAATATGCCACACATCTCCTTTCCACACTGGTTTTTATAGCTTCGTTTCGATCAAGATTGGGCTCACTTTGTCAACTGAAAGAGATCAATATTTTTCAAGAATTAAGGCTTATTCCCCAACGTTTGGTGGTATCCTTCCGACATTTCGCCCAGTTAAATACTAGAATCCTTGCTGGTTAGCAATGTGTAAACAGTACAAGGCGTATTGATCTGTTTGACTATATGAATATATCACCTGTTACATGGGTTGCGCCATATAACTATAGCGTTTTCAGCTGAAGGTTACTAGTCTACCTTGTTTGCACTTATCTTGGATGGGGACAGTCTGTGTGTGTTCATGGGTTTGTTTGCCTGACAGCTGTATCAAAGGTGGTGTGGGAGGTGGCTAAGTGATCTACTTGAAGCCCACTTCTCATTCGACAATATCAAGCACTTTTGACATTAGCATGACATGTGTCTTTCTTTGACGGGTAGTGTGTACATCCAAACTGTGCACTCGTAACCGCCATACGGTTGCGAAACCCAACCGCTCTCTTTCAGTGATGTTCATCTTATACCTGTTTTTAACTTAAATCTGCGCAATTTCGTAATGACAACTCCACATAGGCCATGGTGTTGTCTAACTCCTGTCTCTTGGAATCAGATAGCCTCGTTTTAGGCAGAGTACTGTAACGATCCACGTCTGATCGTTGAGTTACGCGTAGCCCAAAAACGGATCCCCAAATTGAAAACAAGATTGGACCCAACAATTTCTACGGTACTATTAAAGAAATGCATCAATAATTACAAAAAGCAAACCTCAATCGTTCGCGACGATAGTCTCGTCCAGCAAAATCAACAGTTTCTCAACAGGACCAGCAAGGTCAAAGGTCAGCCGTCACGCCAGTAAGCCAGGACAAGAATGGCTACTCGCGCCAAGACAGTTAATGACACATTAGTTCAATAAAACAAAACGGGGTGGGTGAGGTAGTGGGAACAAGTGTCAGGTTAGGGGGAAAATAGGGAATGCAAACGATGGGAGACGAATTTTCTCAGTTCATGGATCAACAAATTTACAATATCTGTTTCACCCAACAAGGTAGTCTGGTCAGCTTTACACATTTCTACCCAGTACCTGTGTCATAGCGTGCTACGCCTGCGCTCTCTAGGTGTTGCTGCAAAACGCGCGGAGGTCAGCCAATGACTAAGGAAGTAATAGTTGTTAGGTTGGCTCTTCTCATATGAGGTCCAACACTGTTCAACGTTGTTTGACTGAACACCGTACAATATGACCCCCAGTAGATACCAACGTCCGAATGGCTTCTATTCATTTTGCTGTATTCCTTAACTTCCCATCAGTATACACGCGTTTTTAACTGTTCAAAGTGTTGTGCGGTGTAAATCTATCAAGATAGTTTTTATTATTATTATTTCACTTTTTTTCCTCTCTGTTTATTATCTTATTTTTTTAGACTGCCTTGACTCTGACATTTTTGGTTGGCGTTCAGTCTCACTTCAGATGCTTGTCATTTGCAATCCATTTTGTACTAACGTCCTTGTCAGCACAAGTGCCTACGTGGCTGCGGATTGACCAGCTTGGAACACAGTTCTCATCTGCATTTTGTTGACCAGAATTGATAGAGGGCATAGCTTGAGGCGTTTTTCGTTGCTGCAGTTGAGATCATGTGACAAACGTGAGACAGAAAACGATAGTTGTAAACTGAAATGAAAAGTGCACAGATTGCTTCGCAACATGAGTGGTGTTCCCAAGTGACACCTCAGCAAACAAAGAATAGCAGTCCGTTGTTTGTCATGTTGCTCAGGTCGTCAACAATTTAATCAGGACATTCTGGGTTTAGTGTTTGTTGTCAAACTGTTTAAACCTTTGCAATTAAAGAGATAGCATGCGAATTTGTTTCCTCCGACTATCTTACTGGAATGCTTGAAAGCGACAATGTGATTCAATTTATCGCTCTAGTCACTCGATAAATGATACTTTGTTGTTTTAAGCAAAGCAGGTAACAACTGTTTGTACGAAAATGAAACTCTCTGATTGAGATGTAATAATTTAAAGGCAAAGTCAGGAGAACACTCAAATAAATATTTCTGTCTTGTTATTCAAAAGGCGAACAGTATACTGTATATTGGTTTCTCGACGCCGCAAAGTCTGGCAGTAAAGCAGGTTAAACAAAACTTAATCTTTTAATTTGACATATAGTGGGAGTATGTCTAAGTAGGGGGATGAGCAACATTCGAAAGGGCTTTGTTTTCAAGTTTATTACGTTTGCTAAAATGGTTTAATATACTGTGACAGAATGAATGAAAGCGCTGAATGCTGTTCATTGTGAAGAAAAGGGTTGTGGACCTTACAATTAATTTGCGTTTTGTTTACAGCACAGTGAGTGAGCAGTACAACTAGTGTGGAGAAATCCGAGCTTACCTACAATACCCAGCCAATTTCTAAGGACCGTTTATTGATTTCATTAGGTTTACGTAAAATCGCAGACGTTCAGTTTTAAGGCATGCGGACATACTATCCATAGGCTCTTTTATATGGGGGGAAGCCTGTTCATGTTCTTCACATATTCACAGCAGTACTATTGGGCCGAAACTGAAGCCAGTGAGTTGGTGAATTTCATGAAGCGAAATGAATACGTAGTTATTTGTCATCATTTTATAGTAAATGTTGAGATGCTGATTACTGGGAAACATCGCAGAAAACAAAAAGTAACCTGCAACCAAACTGGTTTATATTGCAAGTTGCCTATCATATGCAGATTGTTCCCGTTTTAGCAAGGTTTAACATTGACGATTCCAGTCCCCCGACCCAAGTTATGTGTTAGCCGCCAGACGATGCGACATGGTTGTCAATGAGTTCGCATGCGTTAATTGCGTTCAAGCCGATGAAGCTTCTTAAACGTCTCTATAACACTTACTTGACAGAATAATTCTCTCTGGAAAACAATCGGTAATGCTGTGTTCACATCACACACCGATAACACGGTGAGAACACCAGTAGTCATGGCACATATTCTGTAAACACGGATCATGCGGGTCGTCTTCTTTTTGAGGTCGTGTACGAGGACTGGTCACGCGGTTGGACTTATGCCTTGTTTCCTAATACATAGCTACGTACCTGACCTAATTTCTTAAACACCGTGCTTTAACCATACGGCACGTGATCTTATCACATGCAACACCAGGGATGACGTAACTCCAAAAGTGGCTTCAGTCCTCGACTGTGCTAATGCGCCTGTCACTTACTGTAAATATTGAAACTGACCGTCATTAGAATAATTTGGTAGAATGTATATCTGTTGCAATGCCCAATAAGAGAGAACCAATATCCGTTGGGTATGATTAGTTGATTTACTGGGTCACTTACATATTCCAAATTAACCATAAGCCGTACCTGTTCTCGACAACCCTGACGATCCGGAACAGTAAAATTGACAACCTCATTGGGTACCTAAGGTTACCGGCACTTGAGCCATCGAAAATGGATGGGCAAGTTTAACTCCCTTCACCGTGACAAATCTCAATGGTATTGATGTGTTGGTAGTATGATTGTTCATAAGACTTCCGAAGGAAATGATCAAGCTTTCTCTCATCATACTCCATTTTTGTTCAAAATCGAGCAATGTGTGTTTTGGCTTTAACAAGCGAGAGTTGTTTAGACAACGTCTGAATGACGAAAGTCTGATCTGTGACATGACTCGAATCAGTGACTGAAACGGCATGCGGTCTGTCGATTAAAAAAACGTCAAAATCGGGGACTCAGAAACTTCACATTTAGAATTAGTTACCTATTCGTCCCACTAAACCAAATAGAATCCAACATATATTTCCCGGGAGTAGGCTGCCCGGCGGGCTGTCTCATTCGAGTTTGATGGAAATTCAGTTTTATTCTACATGCCTATTGTACTTTGGCGTATCTACTTTCTCGGTCAAAATCAACTTGGAGGTCAGTATTTGCCTGATGCAGTGTACGACCATCATATGAGGCATAAGGTTATTGTCATACACTACAAAATGTACGAATGGTTGGAGAGTTGTTGAATCCGTTAACGAGATCATTTTTGCCATAGCCGACATCTTATTTAGAACTTATCCATGACCTTCACTGTTGATAACAGAGCATCGGAGACCTTCTAAGCAGAAACAAATTTGATAGGATTAACACGGGAAACTACTAGGCTAAACGAACGTTTGGTGTGCAATCCTGTTTTCACATGACCACCTTCACATTGTGATAATCCTAACTATTTTCTATAGTTAGTCAGCTTAGCTACTACGTTTGCCATTCTCACCCAATGTGATTTCCTGTTTGGTTCAGCTCAGTACGTGTTACACAACATGAACGTTCAGCTTCCATTACTCGTTGTAATTGGTTTATGTGAGCCTCTGTGTTATCAGGTAAAAAGTTGGGGATTTGGTTGATATAAGTTGAATACCACTCACAGTTGATCGCAGCTGTCGCATTCTCTTAAAATTTTAGTTAACCCCAAGCAAAGACGAACACTACACTCGAGTTTCGTTCTCGTTTGAGCATGTCAGCAGTGCATATTCTTGGGACTAGTACTCCGACCACGTTTTCGTGAGACAACCATGTTAACCACTGCGCCTTTGATCTCATATTGCGCACAACTGAACTGTGTTTATTGACCCATAAAACTGATTGCGCCCATAAAGGATTTCGCACTTACCTCGTACTAGTTTGGCCTGGTACACAAACTTTGTTTTCAATACCTGATTTGTGTTGGCCTGCTTGGAAGGGATCATAGGTAAACACGGCACATAAGAAGACTATTTTCTTCATGGCTTCCCAACACTGAGGCAAAACACGACTGAGAATCTTCAGACTTTGCAATAACGTATACAATATCAAGTTGAACATCACCCACAGTTGGTCGGTCCCCCGACTGGAAAGTCTATGGGAATGCGACAGCTGCGATCAATTGTGGGTGATGTTCAACTTGAAATTAACCAAATCCCCGACTACTCATCAGTATGCAACATCATCTAAGTAAGTTAACATGCGCGTTATACCAGTTAGCATTGTGTCATGATTTTCGAAAAAATCGCCGGAACACGTTTCACACGAAATGACCAACGGTTGTACCGATAGGTAAGAGCTGTTTACTGATCGGATGTATGCTTTACAGCTGAACATTGCATCGTTTTGTTTTGCGAGCTTTCGTCCGAGGTAGACGGTGGACATTCTAATGTTCCATCTGGACTAGCTAAGAGTTCGCCGCATTATCGTAACAATCCCTTCACCACTCTTGGCAATACCAAATAAATGACTCGAATCTAGCTGTTCTCTGGATTGGTAACTCCCAATCGTAGAACACAAATCCATCTCCGGACTGGGAAGTTTTCTATTCTGAACTGGAGAATGTATATTATGAATATCTCAGACCCTGAGTGATCCAGAAGATACTTATTACTTCGGCGCATCTTTCCAGTTTGAAGTTACTACGCACATGTGATGATGTTATGCCCCATAAGATCAAGTAAATATGAATGTTTGATTGTGATGTGTCCGATTAAGTTGACAGATTGAAACACAGTTTGTCAGACAAAACTATATCACAGAAGACACAACGAAAGAGACAGGACCGTGTCGAATGAAAGCCAGTTTACAGAAAACTTGAGGCGATTCATGAGAGATGGTATTATGAACGAAGTTGATACGGTCTGCTGAAATACACTACTTGGACGGATTCTAGACGTGCGCAGCTCGCCCTATCACGCGACTGTGCAATTTTCAAATGCCCACGTTGAACCAGTTTGCTGTAAGATGTGTCCTTGTAACCTGTGAGGTAGCTTTTATCTTGTCGATGCTGAGTGACATCTGGAAATGATGTACCCTCGCACGTGCCCGTTTAATGTATCTTCATTATTTCCGAGCGTTATGCTGATAGTCAGAATAACTGTTGTATGATTACACTTATCGACGTGGCATAAAGACGAGGCCGACAGCTGAAAGAATAAACTTGCACCTGCTACGATGCACGCCTGACCTACAATTTAGATTTAGTAGTGATTTATATGATCCCTCTCCACCGCAGGTATGAGAATGACGCTTCTGTCAATACGCACTCAAACGGTGCCTTTCAGTCACAATCGAATTGGAGAAGGACGAATGTTTTTAGTTATTGAAGAGAAAACTGCACCGGTGTTCTAATGTTTCTGTAAAACGATGTATTTTTCATGATGAGACATTGACCAACCGATCCACTAATTTCTGCGTTTTTTCTCCCTAATTAACAAGCGGAAATTGTTTCGCTACCTATCGTCATGTATCAGAAAAATCTGCCCAAAGGGTATGTTAGGGGACAACTACCGTTTTCCTTCACACCTGCTAGAAAAAATGATCGCCCAGATAGCTATATCAATCGCACCTGTTCACCACACCAGCTAAGCGCCTCAGTTCAAGTGTCGAAAATAAAGCTGCTGTTCTCTCACCCTCGTTCAAGAGGAACTTCGCTAGTGAACAAACAAACCGACGTCTACACGGATCATTTCGACAGACATTTCAATTTGCGTAATCAAGAGATTGCTTCACTCACAGACCCATGCTCGAAAAACCAGTTTTCAAGCAAAACCGCCTACCCACTGCTAACGTTTGTTTATTCGTTCACTCGTTGCTGTTGTGCAGCAGAATACATCGGTCGAGCGACCTGATACTTGGCTTGAGTGATTGAGACGCATCAATTTGCCTTGATTAGAATCGAGGTCACATATTCATTCACTAGAATGCATTTGTGCCACACCTTATCGACGATGCTCATCGGGTAAACATGTCGAAGACATTTCGGTTAGGTTACGTTACGCGGTCCGTGACAGTCAGTCAATGGATTTTATCAACGACCGAACCGATCTCTATCAACTTACGTGACCCGGTGCATTGTTCACGGAAACAGTTTGTTCAGATCTTACAACCCCCGGATTCCAAACCGTCCATAGCCCTCTCTCATGTTCAACAACACAGACAATCAATTTCAGTCAGACATAATCTTATCCTCTGTCCAGGGCAGCGGATGATCACTGTGATTATATATCTCAATCCACTTTTCTTATCCATTATAAGGGTAATGATGCGATAGTTAATTATCGAAAGCCAATGTTAGTCACGTCTATGTAATCTGTAATGATCGTCCCCGCTATACACGGCCCATCATGACAGCTGTGAACGTACTGACTGGGGAAGAACCAGGCAAACTGTTGAAAGTTTGCACTTATTGAGCTGATTATATGCATAACTAATTAATGACGAACAAATTACATCCAAGGTGAGTTTCTTCAGGGAAAATAGTCGCTAGCAATTTTCACCGTACAAAGCCACAGCACACACCATAAAACTGGGCAACACAGCGGTTTCAGTAAATAACACGCAAGTTCAGGACTAGTCACCCAAGTTACTTGAATTTATTAAGTTTGCCTTGTTTGGTATCGGTTGGGCGTTTGCTGATCTGAAACGCAATCATTGAAAGAAGTGCAGCAACGCTCTTGGGAGTTACAACAATTATTAAGAAAAGGGTAGAAACTTCGTTCTGATTCTGTGTTAAGTGAAAAAGAATCTAACAACGCTTACAAAATAACAGTGAAATAGTTGTTGACGCCTTCAGAAAGAAGACTGTCCTGTTGGTTAATAACTGTAAAAAAGCATTGTTGTGTGTTGATGAATCTTGAGACGCTGCTTGTCATGATCTCGTTCTTAGGATAACGAACTGCGTTACAAGACTTTTGTCAAAGGAAAGCTGTGTAAAGGTCAAGTTGCCTCAAAGCCATTGAAGTCCAGATGGGTAGAGATCAAGAATTCCTAGTCGAGATCCATAAGCGACATGGTGACAGCTGCTCCTGAAAACGTACAATAGAGAGTTTGTTCTTAATGAGGGCAAAAACACCTCCAGAATCGTCACCGAATAAAATACGCACACAATTAGTGTCACTGAGTAAGATACTTACGATCGACTGAGCGGCACTCAATCGCTAGTGTTCCCAGTTTCTGAAACTTCAGTTTAAGGAAGAGTGTTGATGTGAATATTCTCCGGAAATGCACTAGTGTAACTTGGAAATAACGGAACACCGACACTCGAGGACCGGCTGACGAAATGATGGAGGAAAGTGAAAGGGACGATCTGGTCTCAGTTTAAAAGAAGCGACTTCATCTAGACGACAGGTATCTTGGTTATCAACCTCACGTTACATGTCATAAGCTCTTAGGTTGTGTCTCAGAGGGTCATGTGAGTTGGGTCGAGTGTCTCGCAAACTAAAAAAGGTAACAGCCCTGAAGAGACCACTGTTCTCGTCATCCGTCAGACAACTGAGGAACCTAAATGTATTGGTTATTCATGGTTGAAATGAATGTTCGAAGATAGTGTGTTTAAACATAGCTGCACTATCTTGCAAATATTGCTTGTTGACTTGGTCGATCAATGCTTGGTGATGGGTAATGGCCGCTTACCTTGAAGGCATATGCGAACATGGATTATTTGCACGCAGTAGGGAAAGTGTCTCACCGGACCGTCTCCTGAAGCAGCTCATATAGAAACTTTGTTGGATTAGTAGTCGATTCTTTAAGGCACTCAGGATAAAACTTATATACTGGCCCATCTCATTCTGAGTTCGCCTTGCAGAAAAATAGAGTAGTGTGGGATGGAAATCCAAGATTTCAGGAGTGTGCAGTCAAATGGCTGTTTGAAATTTGCTACATCGTACGACATCCAATAAACTTAATGAAATATGCTTGATACCTTGGCTGTGCCTGATGTGAGACTGACGGAACAGTGGCCAACACGGTTGTCTCATGAAGACGATGCAGGAGTTTCAATCCCGGGTGGTGGTGGAAATATGCATTATTGACAGGATTCAGTGAAATCAGAACTTGAGCATGATGATTATTTTCAAAACCGTTCGCTGCAATATCTATGGGTACGAGAAAACTGCGAGCAGTTACGAATTAGGTTCATTTTATGCTACAAGAAACCCCCCCTATCAATAATTCGTTGAACGTTTCAGGCCTGAAAGTCATCTTCCCTTCGGACATTTGCACAGAAATAGCTCAGAGCTTGTTTTTTTCAATCGACGTATGCACTTGAATAAGATTGTGTTCACGCCTGCCGTCTGTAACAACATTTTCATCTTTGTTTTACCGCGCCTTTCCTTCTGTCAGTTGTTCTATTACGACTTGAATGCTATCCTGGATTCCTGCTATGCGGCTTCACCCAGTCTACTTGCGCGGAGTCAGGAAGAACACGACTGCGGAAGAAACACGCTGTATTGCCTACTTCAAGTTCGACAAATGAATGAAATGCATGTAAATATATAGCATGAAATAGTTGCCAAATATGGCCATTTACAAGTTGAACCAATGTCCGGTTGTTTAGGCCACTTCGCGATTAAGTGGCCAAGTAGGGTCAATTCCATAGCCGTTGCGCTCTGATTGGTCCATCGGGCTAGCGCGACACCCACGCTCACCTTCACGCCTCCTCCTGGTTGGTTCGACCTGCACGCCAGTGCTTTGTTGATGAATGATTTCGTCAGCCGTCACCGATGACCTGATTAGGTTGTTTTGATGAATTCGTCTCCTAACACCTCCCCTTTTTCGGCATGTGTCATAGGACTGACATCTTGGATTCACTTGTAGGGGGTTCACGGGTTTCCTTGTTCGTTTGGACCGACTATGAGGAAAAGGAACGGGTGTTGTCTGGCCGAAGTTTGACAGCTGCATGTCAGCCTTTTTCTCCAATTCGAAGGTGTCTAATAGAATGTCCCAATGTAATAAAGTTGAGTTTGGTTTGATCGGAAGTAAGCCAGGGTTCCGCCGTAACTGGTTGATATGTCTTTTCCAGATGTCTTCCCCAACACTGACTTCGTAGATCACCTTCCCCTTACGTTTTGAGATTACGGCAGGTGTCCATTTATCTTGACCTCGGTAGTCTCGTGCAAGCACTGGGTCGCCAATATTGAAACACCGAATGCGTTGTGCATAACCTGTCCTGTGTACTTCTTCGTTGGCGGATGTGAGTGATGAGGGTCTAATATTGTCGAACCTTGTGCGAATTTTCCGTCCGAACATACATTCAGCTGGCGAGATTCCTCCGGGTGTATTGCGATTAGGTGTAGTGCGATAGGCACTCAAGAAATGCTGAATGACATCTGCTGGAGTTTCTTCTCCTTCGGCCTTAAGTAACGCCCGCTTGAAAGTATCCACGAACCTTTCAGCTTGACCGTTAGATTGTGGGTGATACGGGGGAGAGAATTTTTGCTGAATGCCATGATGCTCGCAAAATGTCCGGAAGGTTGCGGATGTGAATTGTGATCCATTATCCGATACAATAATTTCTGGAATGCCAAACTTGTTGAGCTGATATTAGTAATATAGAGTTCGGGTTTGTCATTGGAACAACCTTCCGGCCACTTGGTGAATGAATCGACCAAGATCATGTAGTATTGACCATTAACTGGCCCCGCAAAATCCAGATGAAGACGTTGCCACGGTTTTTCTGCGTCTGGCCACGGTTGCCACGGACACTTCGGGGGTGCTTTAGCTGCTAACTGACATCCTTCGCATCTTGACAGAACCGCTCAATTACCGAATCATCTCGGCCAATATATAACTGCGCGAGGGCTTTCATTCGGCTGATACCTGGATGGCCGGTATGAAACTGCTTCAGTACTTTGTTGCGTAACACCTGTGGCACGACGACCCGGTCACCAAACATGAGACAGTCGTCGATAATGGAGAGGGAGTCACGTCTATGAAAAAACTGCCGGATATTGGAGTCCAGGCTGTGTTTACTCCACCCTGTACGCACATAGTGCATCACCTTCTGTAAGACTTCGTCGTGATTCGTTGAGTTCTTGATGGTCATAGCAGTAACGGGTAGGGCTCTTATGTCGTCGAAGAGGACTTGACGAACCTCCGGTTCAATAGTGACTGACGCAATGATGGAGTCGTCAGATTCTGCTTCCTTCGAGTTGATTAGGCGTGACAAGGCATCGGCTTTGCCAAATTCCTGCTTATTGAATGTTGAAGTCATAAGCGAGTAACATTGTCGCCCAACGTTGCAGTCTGTTTGCAGTATAAACCGGAATGCCTTTCTTTGAACCGAAAATAGTCAGTAGAGGTTTGTGATCTGTGAGAAGAGTGAACCGCCTACCATACAGCATTTTGTGAAACTTCTTGACTGCGAAAATGATGGAAAGTGCCTCCTTTTCAATTTGACTATAGTTCTTCTCGGCTGGTGTCAATGATCTGGCAGCATGCGCAATGGCTTTTTCTGATCCATCTGGAAAGATATGAGAAATTACTGCTCCTATTCCAAAGTTTGATGCGTCGGATGCAACCTCTATTGGAAGAGACGGATTGAAGTGGGTCAGGAGCAAATCAGAAGTAATCATTGCTTTAACTTTCTCAAAGCTCTGTTGACATTCTATTGTCCATTTCCATTTTGAATCCTTTGTTAGAAGTCTGTTGAGTGGCCCTCTGAGTTGATGAAGTGTAGGGATAAATGCTCCATAATAGCTGACAAGTCCGAGAAAAGCACGAAGGCTGGATACATCCTTCGGTGGAGGCATCGCCTTGATTGCTTCAACACTGGCCGGATCCGGATGGCGTCCATGTTTGTCAATAATGAACCCAAGATATTTGACACTGGGCAACATAAAAATGCATTTCTCATTCCTCAGGTGGAATCCATACTCCTTAATCCGCGACAATAACAGGTCCAATTTTTGTACCAGGTCTGCAGCATCACAGCCCATAATTATAATGTCGTCCAAATAAGCAACACAACCGGGAAGGTCGGATAGCATGGTGTCCATTATCTGCTGGAAGATTGCTGGTGCAGTTTTGATCCCGAATGGTAGTCGTGTATACTGGAACAAACCCCTGTGTGTATTAATTGTCAGCAATTTCCTCGACTCTTCTTCCACGGGTATCTGTAGATATGCGTCAGCAAGATCCAGTTTGGCAAAACATTGTCCTCCGTTGAGCTTCGTAAAAAGATCTTCTGGCACTGGTAGAGGATATTCGTAATTCTTTAACGCCGCGTTCAGGCCAGTAGAAAAGTCTGCACATATTCGGACTCTGCCGTTAGCTTTCTTGACAACCACAATGGGAGCGGCCCATTCCGAGTAATTCACTGGCTGTATGATACCTTCTGCTTGCAACCGATCAAGTTCGCCGTCCACAATCGGCAGAGCAGCATACGGAACTGGGCTTTTGAGCCTTAATACTGATTTCACTTCTGGATGAAATGTTAGGGTTCCCAGCAAACAAAACGGAGTTGGTCCGTGTCTGGCCACGAGTCGGACCGGAGTTGGCCTGCACCACATACCGGAGTCGGTCCGACTTCGGCCTGGCCAGACTCGCAGTCGGCCACGGCAAAAATTTGCCAGCCGGCTATTAACTGCATTGTACGATTCGAGCATTCGCTTACAACAAATTCAATGGTTTCCCACCTCCCTTATGTATCTAAACAACACGATAGGACCTTCTTAGTCTCCGCGCAAACCGCGCTGAAGGGAGAATACACGCGCGTCATCGCTGCACCCCAACGAACGCAAAAAGGATAATTTACGGAACGGGAAAATATATTTTGTACAATGAGTAAACAACGTAAGCTTCTCCTCCACACGTCCAGGTCCACCGTATGTTCTGCTGACCATTGCAATGGTTTCTTTCATCATTCCTTCCTGAAAAAAAACAAGTTTCAGTACACATTAGAAGTGGAATATCTCAGCTAATAAGTAAGATACATCAATAGTTTATTTGGACAATCTGGTAGAAAATGAAAGATTCATCCATGATTGCATCCTAACTAACGTCAGAAATTTCATTGAACTTGTGCAAATTCCACTTCCTGAAAAAACAAGTTTTCAGTACGCGTTAGAAGTGGAATATCTCAGCTAATAAGCAAGATACATCAATAGTTCATTTGGACAATCTGGTAGAGAACTCACAGTTGTTTCAGAAAATGAAAGATTCATCCATGATTGCATCCGAAATAATGTCAGAAATTCCAGTGAACTTGTTTAACGTCACCCATTTCAATTATGAATGCTAATAAAAGCAATCCGAACGGATTACATGTAACATAGGTATTTAAACAATAATTAATGAAGCTTGATTAAGAAAAAGGATATAATGAAACGCATTTACAAAGTTTTCTAACTAAATTGTGACTGACCACAGACCGCAAACAATACAACACAGCCGCACTCACCACGCACGAAATAAACGAAACTGAAGACTAGCGTTCGATGGAGGCACGGATTAAAACAAACGTACACAAAATGGCAGTATTCGTGAACGGGTGTGGATATAAGGTTGTGACAATGGAAATATGTTCAAGAAAGTTTTACAACTCGTTTGAATACCACGATGAGCGTAGTCGATAGTAGTTATTATTCTCATCGGATTGGCTTATTTCGTGGCCAACCGTTGGCCAGATGTTTGCCAACACCTCGGAGTCGGCCACGTGTTTGCTGGGCTGTTCCAACGGTTACGGTTAGGGTATAAGAAGCTGTCGGTTCTTCTTCGAGAAATGCGGCACGCAGTAGATAAATCACAGTTGCCAGAGCCTCGTTTACAGGAGTTAT
>LOND01000860.1:102458-120146 GCA_014220965.1 Paragonimus kellicotti | reverse complement strand
CGTGCATTTACTTGCATTAACATGTTAATGAAAAATAGTCTGGACGTTTGATGGCAGCACAGTAATCAACGTCCGCGCTTGATTGCGCATTTGCATTCGTTTAAACTTTTCCACTGGAGAGCCGGAAAAACTTTATATTCTGAGTTCCTATTGAAAATAAATATTAAGAAATGTTCGACAAAACTACTTAGTTTTATTGACGCCTAATGTGAGATAGATGACGTTGAGGTAAACCAGTTTTAGTCACGGGCTCTTCTGGTCAGATACAAGAATAACGTATAATAACAAGCCTTAGACATGTGTACTTGAGGTTACGTGTGAGGTTATATACTTAAGGTTATATATGTGAAAACACGAAGTGGCTGCAAAAATGCTGCCATCGTTTATGAGTAATTAATAGTAAGCAGTAGTAGTTATATACAGCAAAAATATTTTAAAGTAATGTGTTACTAGTGTAACTAGAACTAAATCGGTGAAACTGTCCTGCGTTATACAGAACGAACCATTGACTAAAGGATTCTACTTTTATGTTCCTGTCTGAATTAGTTTAAATTATTTTAAACAGTTCTTACTGTTTAACAGACAGTACTTGTCAGTGCCTTTGCCGAATGTGGGTGCATTTTATGCACTGTCGCGTGTGTCATGCATCATCTTTGACAGACCACTGTGTGCTACAGGATGCCAAACCGTAGATGTCGCTGTAGTATAATGATGTGCATGATGCAGTGGCATATTTACTGGAAAAGAACACAAGAGACAATGCTTTAGATGCAAGAACGACGAAATTGATATTTGCCTCTTTACCTGGACTTTGTTTGCTAATTCTTATTCTCCCTGTGGACAACTTCTTTCCAGAGGAAGAAGATGAGTAATATGATATCACTATCGTTTATTTCGATTTATTTCATATAATTGTCCAAAAACATCAGTTTGAACCATGAAACCGGAACTCGATAGCACGAAGATACAACCAAGGTTACGTTTGGTGTACTCGGTTGCATACCCTTGAACAGTTATGTTTGTCACAGTCTTAGCGTCTGTACATACAGATCGGCCAGGTTCTTTTACGCAGGGGAAAAGGATTTCAGTTTTCCTTTTGTTAAGGTTCTCTGATAGTAGGTATTTTTCCAACGTCAAGATTTCAACGTCGAAGGAAATTTGTGGGACGGCAATGTGGAGCACTGGGTTACTGACCTCACACTGGGCATGACTGAATCAACAATATAAGAAAGCTGAACCACTTTTGCTAATGAACATTAAAGTTAAAAGCAAAGACGTTTTCGATCTTTCCGGAGTTCATCTCGTCTGACCAACGCTTATCCTATTTACCTTCAGAAACACCTCGTCGGTAAGATTACATTAGGATAAGATAAAAACACGTAGGCATGGGAAGCGACCAACAGAATCAAACGTACTGCATTCAGTAACCAAAACTGTGAAAGTTCAACCAACACCACGAACTTTGAAGACATATCCTGTGAACGGCTCAATGCTATCTCCAAGTTGTCTGAAGAACAAGTGTAGAAAATATGTCCAAATAATGTCAGCCAGACTGCTTCCTGGTAGAAGCTCCCGTCAATGCAACACACAGTCGACGAATGCACCTTCAAAAAGGGCTGACTCAAAGATCCACAAGACAGCAGTTGTGATCAGTTGAAAGTGATGTTCAATTTGTCCCTGTAACAATCCGCCATCACCCACCAGCAATCAAAATATCGCTCTTCACGTTGGATAATTTTCTGGAATTCAACTTTGCGTGAAGTCTTATTTGTGGGGCCATCGCTTAGAGTTAACACGTCAGAAAATGGTTTTCCCCTCGCTTTTATCGGGATACATCAGCATCGTTCACAAACATGTTGCCGAAAGTTTACTCCCAGTCATAGAAAAGATATGTTTTAGTGAAGAACCTCCAAGAGCGGTGCACCCCAAATGTAATGTTTTTTCTTGAGAGGGACTCATCTAAAATTCCATAGGGGGTAAAGAGTTGCAGATCAGTCAATAATGACTGACTTTATGAAATAGGACTACCTTGTTCTTTTGTTAGGTTAAGTAGTCGAAATATTCTAGTGAGTCGCACCCCTTTTTATCAAGTCTGTGTCCTCGCCTCAACAAACGGCATTTCAGCTCTTTATTATTGGGGCCACTTTATACTGGGCTTACAGTGTTCAACACTAAGATCTGGAAGAATTATGTGCACATAGACAAATGCCACAACCTTCACCACTGGACTGTGAACTGCTTTCTCGTTTGTAAGGTGTACGAGAATGAAGGATCAAAGACACTGAAGGTTTCATCCACGCAGCCAGGCCGACCATTCGCAATGAATGTTTCAATGATGAAAGACATCACGCAAGCGAAACGTGAATAGTAAACACCTTGGCGATTTCCTATGCAAGTTTTGCTTGTGTACTAGTTTTCCTTCAGTAAAGTTATTGTAACAGTGTTTCGAATGGTCTCATTGACGCTGAATGCACAGTTGAAACATAAAAGTGTGGATATCGATTGCCCGTGTGGTAACGCTTAGCAGCAAATGTTCACACTTTTATGCCACACGGGCGAGATATCTCAACATTCAGTCTATCGATTTAACCAGAACGCAATGATGGTCAATCGAACGTTTCTGGTTATGCAACGATTTGTATTGCATTTAACTTCGAAACTGCTATTGGCACTCTATATTACTACAGTAGGGTCAAACGGTTTACATGTAAAGGACATCATTAAAATCCAAGGCAGACTGGATTGAAGCAGTTTGAAGCGGCACTAAACACACAGCCTCTTACATTGTCTTACGAATATTTATTCGGAGTTCTCAACGAAATTACATACCGACAGAAAAAATGCACACCGTATGAGAACACAACTGTACCAGGAAGCATTTTATCGGGGAATAACTGCCATAGATGTAACAACTTACGAATAACTATGAGTATGATACACTTACCCCTAAACAACACAAGTGTGGATCTTCTCAGCTTCTGCTAATTCTAGCTAGCGGATGTGCTAAGTGTGGTTACACTAGAATCATGGTAAAATAATGGATGAACCTAGTGTCAGTTCAGAATGTGATAAGTAATTGTGTAAGCCCTTGTCCTCATAAGAAGTAAACTAAGAAGATTTGCAGGTGTCATTGGGTATACTCCTTTCTTATTTAGGTGAATATATTATTTACAAACCTGAATACCAGTTCGAACTAGAAAACCTATTGTTAATAGTGTCGTCTTCTGTCTATTCAGTCTACCTCCGCTTTCACATTTGGCCTAATACGATTTTCATTCTGCCACTAATCGAGTAATTAATTTTGCGCCTGGCAAAGGTGGACACTCAGTGACTAATGTTTACCACCATTTGTGTCTCGACCAATGAACGATAAGAATAGTATAACTGTTGGCGATGCATTTTTGCCTTCTTTAATTTTCGCGGTTGGTTTGCTAGTACGCTTTTGAAGAATAGCATCGTATAATAATTGCTACTGGTCATTTGAATAACACACTTTATGTTGAAGCACAGTTGTTTCAAGAAGGATTACCGCATATAAATGTACTTGTTCCTACTTATGTTCGAATGAGTCTTCATCATGAAATCCTACACCAGTCGGTTACGAAATGCGAAGTTTTATTACCATACTAAGTTTTAGCTACAGCACACAAAAGGCTGACATTACACGATTTTCACCTAGTCAGGTTTCACGGCAGCTGTGCTAGTGTTTATTGCAGACAGGCTAGTGATACAAAATTCCAAACCACAAATGAATTGCGACTGGTTCAAGTTTGAAACCAATTCGCTTGCTACCACGGCAACATCAACGTCGCAATCAGTTTTTATGTGCGCAAAAAAGGATGACGGCGTCTGGTCACAACTACATCAACATTTCTCAGCAAACAAATATTTCGGGTTGGGAGCAGAACCTGAATTGACTGTGGGGTCAGTCATACCACTCCATCAAGTGATGTTTGACGACCGATGAATCTGGCTCCCTCTGGGTGTTCTACGTCAAGATGTAACCGTTTGTTGAGCCCATTCTGCTAGGGATGCAACAATTGTGTTTCCACTCTGGTGGCCGCTTCTGTCAATATAGGGCGCTCTGCGTCCACAGTTGTATTGCTGTGTTACGCAACGTTTGATAAACTGAGACATTCGTTGTGTGACCGAGGTCGCGGTGAATTGGAACATTCTTCGTTGGAATACTGACCTCGAACACCATCCAACTAATCGACATGCATTTGCTCCTTTGGAAGGCAGGTGTAAGGATGTTGTCTCTGCAAAATTTGGTTTGCCGATAACTTTATGCTTAAGCCGTGCTGAACGTTGGTGTATTCTTTATGTACAGCAGTTGCGCATTATAATCTGCACTCATTAGTGTTGCACCTTATCTAAGGTGTTCATAGAAGGAAAGCGTTCTGCCCAGTCAAACAATGTACAGTAACCTCTCTTCCTTCGCATTTAGAGCAAATCTTCAAGATTTAGGTACTGACTGACTAACGTATTATGTCGATACATAGTACGCTGACTAGATTCATCCATTCTCTTAGTCACTCTGCTATCCGGGAACGGCAACCAGTCATTAATCTCACTTTCTAAGTTGTAATAAGTGTTCGGATGTAGACGGTTCAGTTGGCCTTAAAGCCAGTTGCCTGAACTGGATCATTGGAGATTAACTTTACGTAACTCTCCTAAAATAAAAGGCCTTCTAGCTTGTCTACTCCATGCTCTTCTAATTTTGCCGCGAAGTGATCGGCCATATCCGGACCAAGTGGACCGTCTATTACAACACAATCAACCTGACCTAAGATATCTCTTGAAAGTTAAAGTTTATCTTTGGTTTGCACAACAATAAGCTATCTGGTTCGTTTTCTGGTACCTCACGCAATATCTGAATTGAACTGATGTAGGATAGCTTGCAGCTGATGCTTTCTTCTAACGACGCATCTGTGATCAACAACGCAAAATCAAGTGAATCCGATTGTTTAGTAGACGTGTTGGAATTTTCTAACCTTGCACCTAAATGGAAGCTGTCCTGAGGAGAAGCTTTCTCATAATCTTCTGTCCGTTCCAGTAACTTGGTCAGCAATTTGGCCAAATTATGTTGTAGAGAATGGGATATGGACAATGCTGATTCTAACGGACTTTTCTATTTATGTACCTTGAGAGACACATATACCCAGGAAGTTTGACTTTTGTGCGAGTTGAGGTAGTTACTTGTAATGGTGTCTATGAAACAATTTTTAAGTCACCACTGTAACTGTGTAATAACCAGTTTTTCTAGGTCCTCTGGATTGCCAGTTATCCGGTCCACCACAAGTCGTAAATGTTCGTTGAAAACTGAGTCCATTTTGCTGATAAATTCTGTACCTTACATTATTAATGCTAAAGATTCCTTGCCGGCGTTGAGAATAATTAAATATCCCGGGCCACGTAGTCATTTTCAGCTTGAAAGGATTTAGAATTAATGCTCAATATTAAAAAGTCTTTCTTTAAACTATTTTTTGTTATGCCCTGCAACTTGCCAAATTTCAGACATCTGCAGCGAAACCTGCTTGATCGTAATTGGTTTAATTCCAGACTTTTATCTATCCTACTGATGGTCACAATGGGAAATGGTTGTTTTGGACGCAAGATGTTATTTATTGATGACAAAGTGGATACTGCTTGCCTTTGACAAGCGGAACAGCTAAGAACTACAGGATCATCACTCCAGATGCACACACTAAACAGCATGATACTTGTACACGTTAAGCATATTCAATATCATACGTGCATACACAAACTACATACCTTCATATTTCCATTTCACACTGTAAAACGTTGCTGCAAATAGCAGTGGTCATAAACGGACCTTAAGTACAACAGTTAAACAAAACCATTTTCTGGTGCGAGACCATAGTGAATGGACCTCCTACGGCAGACAGTAAATTACTGGCTACAAAACAAAATGCGCTTACGTTCAGTTGATAACAACACGACGTACCTTGTGTATCACAATTTTTGGAACAAATAAACGCCAGCTCCTAGGAGCACTAAAAAAAGGTGGACCACGTTAATTTTCCCTTCAATTCACTCGGCTACTTTCTAACGGGAACAATAGCAAAATCTAAGGCGACATTGTGGGGCGCGCTCTTTTATCGTCAGCAAAACAAGCAGTGAACCACATTACAAGTCAAATGGTAACTGGTTTCCTATGAACCGCGTTCGCCGTTTACTGTCTGAACAACATAGTTCACTTAGTGGAACCTGATTGGTTGTAACTCATAAAACTAAACACAGAGGCTAAAGTGGAAGTCAACTGTCTCTAGTTGCGAATAATCAATTCAAACGATTTGAAACGACCTCTTTAAAAAATCAAGGTAAATATTACCTTCCAAATGATTCAGTTTGACTTGAGTGTACCCGCAATATACGCTGGCTGTGCACGTGTAACAGGTAGGCTACCTATTTTTTAGCTTTCCGACATGAAACATGTTTATATTTCATGTTCACTTATGTGCACACTAAAACCAAACCGACAGATTTCAATACAGTTAGTCCGGCAGTTACCCAACGGAAAATGCGGATCGACCTTTTCATATAAACCAAGTGGTGAAGCTCTTCATAAAAAGACTAACTTTTAAGCTTCTGGTTAATTTATCTTCATTTTTGGGCACCATGTCATTGTAATCAGCGTACAAGTAACTGTGATCTCGTCGCATAGGTTCTGAGACACTTGCTCCCATATATTTTTTTCTTGAAACGGTGTGCTGGTTCACTTTGTAAGCACGAGTGATATCATCGTGATAACGTACGGCAAATTTTGGCAGACAGCAGCGATCACAACTCTCGGGCCTAACATCGACATTGCAAGCATGCACGACTGTCAGACATTCAGACAGATCCAGACTGCGCACTGGTTTATTGTCAAGACTGCGTAGCTCTCTCGGACCACTGAGAAATTTTCATGTTAGTGAAGTGATTTAAGTTGTGTTATTGTATCTCAGTGCTAGAACTCAGTCGAACCACTTTTCAGTGCTAATGAATGCGCTCCAGGAGTCGTAGATAACCGATAGATTAACCGTGTTTTCAAGTTAGTCTTTACTGGCTCCATTCTCAATGGAATTGTGTGCACAATTTAAGTGGGGTCCTACTGACTATATTTTAAATGTTGTTACAGCAAATTCTACAGTTAAACGACAGTTAGCCTAATTCACGTCGATGTTTATAACTTTGAGCCAAGGTCTGAAACAACTCAAACTTATTTGACCTTGCGTTTGCAAGAGTTTTGTGTACGTTCTCTGCGAACTTCTTCCGTTATTCTACCGTAGGCTAGTTCGTGAAGTGCTGTTACTGGTTTAAATTTTCCCGGTTTTTCACACACCCACTTGTTATTCTAGTTCTGGATGTCGTAGAGAAAAAATGTTTAATCTTAAAGTATATGGTATCAACATAAATGTTTCCAGTATGATTAGTGATTAGTTTTTGGTAGCGTGTTTCAACTGAAGAGATAACAGTGATAGTAGGGAACTTTATGCCCTACAAATCCCATACGACTTTCATGTCCAACTAGATTTAGGTATATTTGCTGAGAAGAATTGAACGAGTACCGACGTTTGGTTATTCCAGGCATATATATATATAACCAGGAAGGTGTGTGTAAGGAAGCGGACAAAAACAATTTGGTCGGTCTATGAATTACGGGAAATGTTTATCTATTTCTTGTTGTTTTTGGCTGGTGAATCTATCGAACTATTTAGTATGTTGAACTAAGCTGAATTTTGAACTTAAAATGGTTGGCTCTGGTGCCACTTTGGAAGCGATAACATAAACTCATTTGATCTCTTAAAAAATGTGCGTCTTTGTAACCTTTTTGAAGGATTGGTTGAGCTGGCTGCTAACCAAACTGACGAGGAACCACAATCCTAGTCTACCGGAATTCGCAGTATTCATCTGCATTCCTACCGAGCTATATGTTATTCTGAAAAAGTAAATGTCAAGCGGAAAATCGTTATAAAGAAAGAATTACAATTTTGCTGGCGTTAAGTATAGAAGATGAAAGGTTGAGCCCGAAGTGTTTCAAAGCCAGAAGCCAATCAAAATTAAGTGCACCTTTTGAGGCTAATTCAAACACACACATGAAGCAAACTTTCTGCTTCCGAATGAGAATACTGAATTGTAACGCTTGCACTGAGTAAGGTACCGATTTTGCTCAACTGGGTCATGCAAAGGTTTATTTGCGTTAGTAAATATGAATTCAGTCGTTCAACTTGTAGATTCAAATGTGATAAATGCTGTTGAGTTGATGGATGCGAAAGGTTTGCCACAAAAACTCATCTACCTCAGTACATTGACACTTAATCTTTAACATCCAGTTTCGCTCTGAACATTGTGAAATCCCGCAGGAACTGCAGGAAGCTTGAACTAAACCAATGGTAATCGATAAACCTTCGGACCTGGTGTTGCAGTAAGTATGCAAATCGCCTTTCAGACTTTTCTCAAAGTTGTGTTTTAAATAAGGCTGGGGAATAAAACTGTGACTGTTAGAAATACATAGAATAAACGAGAAGGAAGTGCGGAAGATGCAGTAATGAGGAACACACGTCGGTCACAGAATCCACGCTAACCTCTGCTTGGCCTCGTCGCCATGCTCATCAATCAAGTTATTAACGCTTGGTCGTTAGTCATGAACGGTGTATACGGTTTTAAAGTCAAAAACCGTTTTTTGTTTCATCTTTTCTAAAGGTTAGTGTACAGATGTTGTATAGCCATAAGATAAGCATTTGCGAATTTGTTCGATATAAAGTGAACGTTGTCCGCAAGCGGTCACAGTTCTATCAGTCCGCCCCTTTCAAAATAAAACACTCGTCAGTGTTGCATATCGTTGCCAAGGCTAAGAGTTGAACCCTGATCAAGCTTTCCTGAAATATATGTGTTGACCATTAGGCCACCGACTTCCCATTAGACATATCCGAATTACCATATGCAAAGTTACCGTCACATTCATATTTGTGTCATACTTATATTGTCTGATCGCTTCGAGAGAAGAAACAGTGTCCGTTCTGTTAACGCCAGTCTGCGGCCCAACGTTTACGACCCACATTTAGGTTAAACCTACAGAAATCTTCAACATCGTTGGGCGGTATTTTGTCTACTGACAAAGGATAAGATGTATCGGTTGTGGATAATTGAGTGTCACACGCAACTAATCTCAGTTTTCTCCTTCCCATAGTTATACTGATCAGCCCCTTTCAGTACTGAGTACTAGAGTAGAGGTCCTCATAGGCACTAGTCAAACCGTCTCATAGCTACCGATTTCCTAGAGTAACTACTATTTTAGGTTAAAAAAACAACAAATACTGATCAAACATATAGTACCACTGAATACGAATTAAAATATCGACTAAATGTGTGGTAATATGCATTCAGATTACGATTTCTAACCCGTAAGTAGTTTGACCTTCGGATAGTCAATTAGCTCAACGTGAAAATGAAATTAGTAGTATTCTGAACTTTCGCATTTAATATGTCGACAGACAACCTGTTACTTTAGTTCGAAGTGTAAAACACCCCAAGTAAAAGTTAAAAAATTATTCGAACTAATAAGGCGATTCGCAGCAGAATTAGATCAGTCGAACAAAGTCATTGAATAAAACTAGAAATCAACATGTATGTCTCAAAATCAAAGTCTCGGTCTAGTATTAGTTAGCCCGTGACAAAATGGCAACATCGGCACTAATAATGTTTCTTTCTACAATATATGCATCCAGTTTTCCTTTGACGTTAAACTAAAACTCATTGCACAAAGCATAAAGCATAAGCTAAAGTTAAGTGTGGTAAACACGGTAAGCCTTCCAATAGATAAACTCCAAGTTCTGGAGTGACGGTTCGCGTGTGAAAGGGATTACGTGGAATGTATCATGTAAATGTTCTTTTACCTAAAAGTGTCTACTGTATGCCACTCAGTGTAAACGCAATACTAACATTACTTCATATGATTAACTGAGCTAACCTGAGATCAGTTAGCTGTGGTATCTCAAGTATTTCTGGCTGATTAATTTACCTTTCTGTGGGTAGAAGTCGTGAAAGAAAAACACGAGACTTGAAAGTCTGATACATATGTTGGGATTTTTACTAAACTACGGTTTAAAAGTTATGTCTGTCATGAATTCAGTCATGCAAGCTAAGGTTGCCCCGCCTTAGAAGATTGCTTTCTGAGTGCTCTTCACCGAATAACTAAACCAAGATAAAGGAACCAACAACAGTTAACCATATGGTACTGTTTTCGGCAAAGAACGGTACTTTGATGAAGATATTTTGAAATGTCTTTTCTGATAACTTACCACTGAATCAGGTTTTTAGACATAAGTTAGTGAATGGTCCTATATCTCCAGCAATGGTTCCCTCTAAATAAGGTAGGTCAGTCAAATTAGAGGACGTAAGTGAGATGAATTGATCTGTTCCTGCATTACCATCGGGCAGAAACTGTGCAAAAGAACGGGCTTTTCAAGTCGAATAGACCAGATCCAAAAGGACTTCAGTTGGCGCATCAAACATCATTTCCATACGTGGTTCATGCCAGGGCAAACCCTGCATCATTATAAGCTGGTGGGCCACCACGGTCAATAATAATCTCTTCAATAGACTGCAATAAATGCACTGCATTAACATACCAAATCAGACTCCATTTTTAGTAAGATGACTGATTAACAACAAGTGCTTGGCATTTACGGAGTTAGATTCACGGTTGCTTTCTTGTCTTGCGAAGCTCGGTTGAGCAGTCGACCTAACTTACCGCTAAACAGTATTCATCTTAATTGCTATCCTAAGGTGCTGCGCTTCCTTCTCTCACAGTGTAAAACCAGTCAGCAGATTACGATTGACTGTGGCTCGTTCCTTGACGGTTTGTAGGTCAACCACAGGGAATTGTTTGACTTTAGCCAATTAGGAAAAATGCGCAAGGGCTAGGAAAAGTATTTTACATATTTTCCTGCAAACCCGCTGACCGGTACTTAGTGACCTAGTGGATAGGTGTTCTTACCATCACTCTCTAGTGGTCCGGCACTGTGATACATATTTACCGTTTGTATGCACACATCCGGAGCACGCATGGTGCTGCTGAGACCAACAGCTGGTATGTCAAGACTGCGGACAAGGTTAACGTTGTGTTTCAGACCAGTAGATTGTAAGCTCAGGCGTTGAAACCCGAATTAGCGGAAGTCACTCATGAACTGTGTATTAATCGTTCGGTTATCTCGAAGCATTGTTCAGCATACCTTGAACTCCAGTTGTAAAAGCAAACCTTGTTTGTTGAGTTTGTAACAACATACGTAAGATGCTTACCAACCGCCTACGTGAAAAACACTTTTATGTGAAGCCAGCCGAAGGTGGCCTTTCTAGCATTGAAATCCTCTTGTTGAGAGCGATGTCGGTCAACGTTATGTGATCCAACTCAACTATCTGAAGCAATCTGGCTGAACATTAGCTTTATCCGTTTGAAATAAATGCTTTTTAAGTCTGTAGTTGTACTGCTGGTGAGCATTTTGGCAGAAATTGTGCATATGAACATAGTCACCTACACAACACACACAACACCAGATAATGTATCAAGTTGACTGACCAAGCAGGAGTTCTGCGGAATATCTGAAATTCCAGAGTATTATCGTACCTTAACTTATAGAGCATTTTCAACTTCTATGCAAGCTGTTTCTATCGCTCGTTTGAGCTTAGACAAAGTTTAAGCCTTTCGAAATTGGGTTTTTCTCAATAACGGTACAGTTCGGGTAACTTGAAATGTTTTTTATTCCCTTAAGGTACGCTATTCCATATAAAAGCCAACTATCTGGAATTGCAGCATGAGGTAAGTAACAAATAACAACACAATGTTGAACCCAATAAGTAACCTACGGCTGAACACCCAACTATTGTATTCCTAACTTCCGAAAGTCGCCATTCTGACTACTCAACATCAACTGTGCTCTTCACTATGTCAGAAAATCTGAAATACAACGTGTAATTCAAAACCAACCTCCTGAAAGTTAACGGAAACTAAGAGTGACAAGCAACGCTAAGTTGCTTATTTAACCCTATTGTCTAGATATGTTGTTCAGCACAAGTAATACCAATTTTGGTATTTTCAGTTTCCGTTTGTGTATTCCATTCCATTTGAGGATTTTGTTTTGGTCATGACGCTCTACAGTCACTAATTCATTCATCTGTATGATGAACATGTAAGTCGGGGTGATTTTGTACTGCGCCGCACCTTAAGGTTGTGTTGATTTGAACCTACCGCAGTGAGTCAATGATCTCTAACCGTAAGTCAGCTGTGATTAACAAAAGGTTAATTTCTACAACACTATTCCGTGAAATTAATATGGATGGTGCTTACCTATCTGTCCCAAACTTTTCTCACACTGATATCAAAACTAAGACATTAAACGTTGTAGTTCTACACGCGATCGGCGTTGAATGGTAGGCAATTTGTTTAGAGCCACTAACGCATCGCTTTGTGAAGTCTTCTGTGTATTGCCGATGCAAACTAGTCAAATGTTTGGAAGAAACAAACTGAGGTCACAGTTAACTGAAACCAAATGTTACACTAACATAAGGGTAAGCCAATAAATTTATCTGTCATGCGTTAAGAATAAGTCCGTATGCATTAATACGTCTATTCCGAACATAAGCAATGGGTTACGCTGTTGAATGACCCAAACTTAGATAACTGATATCTTTGATAGATTCGTAGCATTACTACGGTGCACATATTTGAATTTGATTCAAGACACATGAGCGTCATACGTGTGTTACTTCAGTGATGCTGCCAATTAAGTTTTTATCTCTTCTAACCATCATAATTTAATGTTCCAGTACAGGTGTACAAATTCATTGTTGATGGTGAAATGCTGAGACGACATGTGCGGTTAATGATCACATAGTGTATACCTACCAGTTGTGAGGTATATTACACACTTATCACTGCCCAAAAACCAGCTGCAAAGGAAAAAAATATTTTAAACTCATGCCACCGGTGAGCACGACAAATTTGTTAATTGTGAAATGGCCCGTTCGTGTATCGAGTGTCTACTGAATCTTCCACGGGATGGACTGCAATGATAGGGCTACTTCAAACAGCTTTTACCGATATTCAATAAAGCAGCTACTAACCAATATGATTGTATTTTCATTAAGTGATATATCACGTCTGTCGATTAGGAAGCGAGCAACTTGTGAAGATTCGGGTTTCGGTTGGATTCAAAACGTCAGCTGGAGATATGTGCTTCTGTGTGACATGCACTGCGCTTTGTTACACTTTGAACAGTACAGCCGTATGCAGAAAGCTTTACAGCCAAAAGAATGTTCAACAAAAAAAGCCATTCATTAATCAATAGCCTATCTTCTATCATGGAAAGTTTGCAATTTAAATTCCGAGTTACCTTGACCATTATTCTATCAAAATGAAATTTTTTGCTGTGCTTGGAAATTGCTGCTTACTGTCCATCATACGTAACCGACCTTAGTTTTCGCATCCGGTGTGGTTTTTTGGATAAATAACCCCAAGTATAAGCACTAACTCTAAAATTCACTTTGATTAGGGTTCATCTCCATTTTCACTTTGAGCCAGAAGTGCCAGCTAATCGAATGTTAACCACAGCTCCGTCGACTTCAAACTAATCAAGGTCATAGCTGCCAGGTTGTAACCTTAATCACCAATCCTTGAGGTTCTTTGAGAAAATATGGTATGTGTTTTGTTTTTGAATGATCAAATAGGTAAATAAGTTAGAATTCAAAACATCTGACTAACTATAAATAATGTTTAACCTGTCACCACTGAACTCGCTGTCTACTTTTCAACAGTGTGTACGTGTCAATATATGTATAATAAACCACTTCTAAAATGGACAACGACAGAGAAATGTCACTTTAACCCCATTTTGAACGACCTTTTCCAAGAAGGGCTCCAGTACGTATAGTTCAGCAGGTAACACAGGTGGAAGAGAGTAGTTCGAAATTCAGTTAGGTAGTTGAGGAAAACTCTCAAGTGAATTATTTTTAGCCCATCTCAAAGAACCGAAGTCGAAACTCACGCATTTGCTTTTGTTGTTTTCAATTATATATGGCCGCTGTATAATGATCCAGTACAAATGACATTACCCAGGTAGGCAAAGCTAGCAACAGACGCAAGTAATCTGTCTACTCTGAAACCCAACCGAGGTTTGTAACCAAATTCCGGAGCTTTCAAGATGTGCAGCGCAATTACGCAGTCAGGGCTTGTCGTTTTTAAGGTTCATCATTTCCTTTTTACTGTCTGCGATAGGACTAACTAACTAAAGCAATGGTGTATGAAAATATACCGTTTGTTATTTAGCTAATGGCAGAAGCGCAATTAGAGGATTCTCTGAGCCTACGAATTTTGTTCTACCATGTTAACTTTGGCATAATTGCAGAAAGTAGACAGACCATTCACATTGAACTTTATTGGAATTGGATGAAGCCCGACAGAGTTACACTGTTTGCTTCACGCAAGTCAGACATTCAAACATTCATGTTTTTATTGCACTTGCTCGACGTAAAAAGCAGTTCCAGCAAGCTTGTTGGATAAATAAATTTAAACCACCGGTGTGATCAGAAAACGTCGTGACAACTGACTGATGAGAAGTGTGGCGATGCCATCGCGGTTGCATCAAAATGAACTATGACTGTTGCACTTAAGCGCAAGTCGGAAAACTTCCTTTTTTATTTTGTTATGTCTGTACTTTAGTAGGTGCCACATTGTAAGATTTGTGTCATTTGAATATAATGAGATAAGGCTGACCTCTTTGTTCTCTAGCCAATATTAGAATAAATGTTAGCAATAATCTATTACGAGATATGTCTGCCATCTTCTGCAAGGAATGAATAAGTGTAGTAATTTCGGGGGGTAATATTTGACCAGCATATTTGAAAAGGGTTGGTGAAAGAACACATTAACCTAGGAGTTTATTACTTTTCAATAACCCAATCGTCAAGCATGCTCCGGCTAGCAAAGAAGGATAATCGAAAATGCTATACTCAAACATTGTCGTAAACTTCAACAATTAAGCCGAATGATTCTGACAAACTGAAGTGCTCGGTAAAGTGATAAGCTCATCTATAAAGTTGTTGCAACAGGTTATAAATTGTTCAACTATCTGTCTTTCAAAAGGCCCCGCTCATGAGTTTTTGACGACCAGCCTAACTTTTGTAAGCGAGAGCAGTAAACGACTATTCCTTGAGATCAAGTTTAACAGCATAAATTTAATCGCAGCTATCATGTTTACAGAGACACTCGAATCAACCTGTTTTGAAAAGAGGCACGAGTCCTGAGCTTTGGTTTTGTTAGAGCTTACTGATGTTGTATTTGCATGTATACATGCCAGGGTTAGGATTGTATTCTCAACACACTTTTTGAGGCAACTGTTTTGCCCACTGCGTTGTTGACTTCACATTGACAAGTTTAACGGAATCGGAGACTACAGCCTACTTTGAAAGTCTTAATCACAGGTTTTTCGACTATAGTAAAAACTCAACTCCGTTCTCCATTGAGTCAGCCTTGGCAAGAAGATGGATCATTGGCGTGCTGTAACTAGAACAAAATCCAAATCTCGTGATTCTTTTTGAAAGAGTTGGCTATGATGTCTATCTGAATGCAAAAGCTATGAACAAATGCGAGTAATGTTTGAATTGAAATTAGCCAGATCACCGACTACTCCTTAGCAGTCTTGATGATAAATATCTTTTCACCCACCCCCAACTGGCTTGATCAGGTAGCCGCCTATTTCTTGCAGCCACCTGTTCGTAATATTTTGCTTGAGTTCACGATGCGCGACTTTGTATTGGGAATGAGGTGCATAATCCATGCTCAACATTACTCGCTGGTGACTCCGCAGAAATCCACTACCGACCTCGCTTCGATATTCTTATTTTTGAGTAATTGTTTGTCAACAGATTCACAAAGCTGTTGTAACTGTGGTTTACTATTCGTTTTCATCACGCAATCTTTTGACCAACGTGTTGGGTGATACTGTATGTTAGGACTTTCGCATGGCTTAATGGAACAGTTTCAAAATTATTATATCACGTTTTCAGACGGACGAACTTCAAGCACACAACGAAAAACATGGTAAACGCAAATACCGGTGTGCTCTGACCCAAGGTGGTCAATCAAACCGTGGTAACTGGCAGAGATGTCGTCAAACTTTCAGCCCATATTGGCCTGACTGCAGAATTCGGATTCCATGTTTTTATGAAGGACCACTTATTTACGATGGGAATGTCCCGGTACACTTGATGGCAACCAATCTTTTGAATCGACCGATTTTTCCATAACCCGAAGTGGAATTTGTTAACAAACGCCAGATTTATCCCCAACATGATGACCAAAACATTCGTGTTATAACCGTAGTGTTTCGAATTTTCGAGATTATTTTATCAGTCGCATTAATAATACACTACTTAGACGAATAAAAACTTAAGCCACGATAAAATGGTGAGTTTTGTGGATAAAAATTAATACAATTTTAAAGTGTACAAAGTTTATTGTAACAGAGGGGCTTTTAGATATTCATGAAGGACCTGTAAGCGTGGTTCAGTTGGTTAGCCGCAAATAGTAATTCGGGAGGTACGGCTAAATAAAAGCACACTTTTATTTATAATTCTGCCGTTCTGAAAGAAGTATCTTCACAAGCAAATGTTGACGCCAGTACTAGTAGACCTGCAGTAACTTTTTCACGAAGATATTGATAGTCATTTTCTCCTTGGGAAAAGCAAAAGAATAATAATTTGGAATTCACACGTCAATTTATCATCTTTCCTCAATTTAATTGGTCACGTTTGTTTGGTCAGGGACAACAACTCATCAAATTAACACCAACAATAGGAAGATTTTCCATCCAGTGCAAGCGGTCCATTGTAAATATTCAGAAGAAGTTCACCGAGATGCTTGTGAAGACTTTTCAGCAGTATCTTCGAGATATCGTCAATATTTCTACTGCTATCATCTGTGCCTTCTGTGAAAGCAACCTGGCAAAAAAAAATTCCCGCTTGTCTGTGATTAGTAAACATGAAATACTTCTTTAACAAACCTCAAAATCCCATTGCCCTTTGTGTCACCGATCAAAGTGAACACAAAATAGACTGATGGAAGACAACCTATGAGAACGCCACCCTTTTAACCGCTGCAGGAAGTTTACGCCGCTTCCACATTCGTAGAAGAAGGGGCGACACTTCCGACGAATGAGATTACACATCTCTCGCGGTGGATTCACAACCTATGCTGGGAGAGATACTGAGACCACTGGTTCAGACATACTATGTGATGCACGTAGCATGTCACAAGTAAGTGAAAACATTACGTATCACTGCTTCACACTTGAACATATTTGACTTTCGCTAAACCAGTGAAAAAACAAGAAGGTTATCGACATCGACTCGTCTATTTGATTACTACTCCTTTATTTCACACTCTACAGGCGATCTTGATCAGAATCATGTACAAAAATTATCTCGTAGATTATTCACACGTCCATGCCAACCAGCAGCTCACTAGGTTATTTTGCCGTCCGTGTAGAACAACAGTAGTGAGCAGACTACGAAACATAACCTAAGAAAGAACGGAAGGAACACAGTGGTGTTAAGACGAACTCTTGTTGAATGCATTTGCTTATATAATAACATTCCTGATATCTGTCAGCTCGCCTCCATTGCGAA